>PVLC010011486.1:0-46965 GCA_004027655.1 Graphiurus murinus
CACTTCTCCACACCCTCGCCAGCATTTGTTGTTGTTTGTGTTCTTGATAGTTGCCATTCTGATTGGAGTTAGGTGAAATCTCAAGGTAGTCTTGATTTGCATCTCTCTGACTGCTAATGATGTGGAACATTTCCTCATACATTTATTGGCCATTTGTATTTCTTCTTTTGTGAAGTGTCTATTAAGAGGGACTCCAGGTGAAGGAGAATTCTTAGGTGAACAAAAATTTGACTTAATGGAAGGTAACAGAGGAGGGGGGGACACCCTAATGAGCATGATGTACTTATAAAATCACATCAAAGTCAATCACTAAACTGACCAGGAGATAGGGGGAGGGTGGGTGGGAATAGGGGAAGGGTTAATGAGAAATATGTGCATGGATGTCTTTACCTGTACTAGTTTGTACCCAACAAAAATGTGTAATTAACCCGGTTGTACCCAAAAAATGTATAAAATTCCATGCTAAAAAATTAAAAAAAGAAATAAAAAATTAAAAAAAAAAAAAAAGAAATAAGCTTCTGAGCTCAATTACAAGTTCTTTCAGTGAAGATGATACTTAATAAGGAAAGTTCCTGATATTCAGAGTAATGATGAAATTGGTCAGATACAAGCAAAGCTTTTGTGCATACCACATAATCCTTTTAGTGGACACTGATGTGAGTTTCTCAGTGTATTTTTCCAGATCAAGATTTTGAATGGGATGAAGAAGAGTATTTAAAAGCTGCTGATTTTTTAAAAACAATTCAGTATCAAATAAAAAAGGTCCCCAGGAGAAAAAAAGGCCATTGTCACTCTTGCTTCTATTAACATGTCATTTCAGTTCTGAACAAATCCTTGATTATTCATTCACAAGGTCTATTTTGAGTACCTACTTATTGCATGTCAAATACAGCCTAGGTGTCCAAAAGAAGAAGAAAAAAAAAAAGAATGCAAGAGAGAAGAAAAAAGGAAGGCCAAACGAACAGAGAAGCACAGAAAAATGGATATTTTTGCCTTTAAGAATCCCACAGTCTAGCTGGTAAATGATCTTTAGTCTTCCTTCAGTAGATAGGATCTGCTTGACTCCTTGCCCCCATATTGCTATAACCTTCACAGCTAGAGAAAATAACTGTTCTCAAGAATCTTGACTAGTTCTGCCTTTAGCTAGAGAAAATTTAAAAAGACACACCAGTTTTTCCAGAAAAACATATGCAGTGGAAATGGCTGCTGGCTGCTTTCACCTCTGTGCTCACTAGTTCCCACATCACCCAGGAGTGTGGTTCTGACTTGCTCCTCTGTTGTCCCTCCATGTGTAGAGGCATTGGTAAATCCAAAGCTGACTCCAGGGCCGGCAGGTCTTGCTGCCAGCCTCCTGTGGGTTCTTGGCCTCTGCTGATTGCCTGCTCTTGTTTTTCTGTTCTTGGTTTCTCCATAGCCAGCCCACCTTCCTAATGAACCTCCCTTGCCTTCTCTGTCTGTCCTCTGGAACTTTCCCGATCAGCTGTCTGAGGTCTCTCTAGTTGGCAGGTAGTCTTTCTGTAGCTGGAAAAGAACACATACCATCTCATAGGCCACTCTAGGGGACCATCAAGACAGGATTGCCTCAGGTACTGTTGAGCTTGCCCATCATGCCTTAAAAAGAGATGATTGGCCCTCCCTCCTGGCAGGAATTGGAGGTATCCAATTTCGTTCTTTGACATTCCTGAAGTCCACAGTTCCAATTCTGGTATCTTGCTGCCTCTATGAATGTGTGGAAGAGAAAAATGGATGAGACAGAGCAAACCATCTGACAATGCTGAGGACCACTGCATCTCCAAAGCATCCTGACTCCCTGCCAAGGAAAGGTTGTGATTAATGAAGAGATGTCAGAGAGATCATTCTTCTAGCCAGGAAGAGTGCAGGAGGATTTTTTTTAACTGTAGAAGTCTTACATGCTAAATAGAAGGAAAGATGAAAAAGGAGCTTGTTATGGTTGTAAGAGTGCCGAGAAATGGCTATGCCACTACCGATCGCCAGCTCAAGGAGTCACCCTGTCCCACCTGCATCTCTCAGCAGCTACACCTTCCAGCTCCTCAGTGGAGCTGCAAGCTACCTCCCCTGTTATAAATAGCAGCACAGATGTTGACAGAAAAATGCTCCCTTAATTACCATACAAACTGCTTTACTTGAGTGAACCGTTTAAAGCAGCCTCCAAAGGAAGTTCACTCAAGCAATTCCGCAGATTACAGCTAATGAACAATATTTCCTCGCACCTATTTAGTGCTCATTAAAATGTAAAAGCCTTTCATTTTAAACAGACGCACAATAAATAATTCTTCTTTCCCTCTCTGTCTCTGAGCAGCTTGGATAGAGGCAGGGAGGAGAGGGTGCAGGGCTGGGCTGGGAGTGGGAGCCATGAGGGAAACAACTAGAAGAGAAGGGGGGATGGGGAAAGGGAAACCCAATAAATAGCTGGGTCTCATTAATATCCTAGGAAGCCACCTCTGATAGGAGGGATGTCTGTGTTTGGAGTTCAACAGACAGATCTTGGGACCAGATGTAACAGACCTACTCATCCAGCACAGGCGGCCAGCCATGAATGAAGACGGCCGACAAAAGCTGCCACAGGCAACACTGGGAAACAGAGAGGGGAAGGCTGAGGATAGAGCTGGGGTGGGCAGAGCCCTTCCAAATCAATAAAGTACTCGTGCTGTGATGTGATTCTTTAGTTGCTCTGTGGCAATTTCTTGGTCCTCATTTATTTTTAGGACTGAGGTTAGAAGATAAATATCAGGTAAACCTTGAGAGGCTACTTGTTGCAAACAGAAACAGAGGGAATCTGTAAAATGTGTTCTTGTTCCTGAAGGGCCTTATATATCCTCCTAAAGTACTTTGATCATATAACACATAGAGCACAACAGATGGAAGACTCCTTTGTGTGTGGAGTAAGCTGGAATGGAAGGGTGGCAAAGAAGGTCGATTTTTAGAGGAGTGAGTGTGCTCCTTTTGAGATAAACAACAGAGGAAGGTAGACCCGGGATCAGGTGAAATAAGTGTTTGAATGGATTTAAGAAACTCTGCTTTCCTAAAATATCTTTTTCCTTTTAACAGAGGTGTTAATCCCAGAGAGTGGAGGGACCAGAGAGATACAGTATGTTAGTGGTGATTACATGTAGAGTCAAGGCGAAGCCCAGGAGCATTCCATTTCACTCAATCAGCGGTGACAGATGAAATTGGCAGGACCAGTTTGCAATGAACTGGCCAGTCAACTTGGAATCCTTATGTAGGGCATGAAGTTGGTTTCATGGTCAAACCAGATGAAGATGTCGTGGGATAACGCGGTCCCACTCGTGGGTCCTTGGCCTCCGTGATAAAAAGAATTTTAACACATGCCAGTAGGGGACAAAAGGCAGGCATTTATTCAGGGAAACAAGGGACTCAGGGAAAACAGAGAAGCGGAGATCTTCCCGGCCATGCGGGCAAAGAGACCGGAAGAGCGGAAGCGGGCCTTTTTATAAACTTTCAAGAGGGGCGGGCACAGAAGCAGTCTGGACCTCCTCGTTTCTCAGGTATTGGCGGTTGATAGGTAGGCGTTCCAAGTTGGATCCTCCTCCTTTCTCAGGTTTCAAAGATGGGAGGTCGCTGAAGTCTGGCCTTTGTCCGAAAGGATTTCCGGTGAGGGGAGGGTCTATGAACTCTCCAGATTTTTAAAGCTATATATTTTCCTTTCCTTCCCAATGTCTCCTTCCTGCCTAAATTTTAATTCTTTCTACTCTACCTCATCAAAGACATTTCTTTATTTTATTTTATTTTATTTTTTTAAATGGACAAAATATCTTGATACTATTAGGGAACACTGTCTTTCTTGCCAAAATAGATGGAACTCATTTCAACTTTTTCAAGTTAGCATGAAATCACTAGTAAATAATCATTTTAGCTGGGCATGGTAGCATACACCTGTAATCCTAGTACTTTGAAGGCTGAGACAGGAGGACTGCAGGTTCAAGGACAGCCTCAGCAAGTAGTGAGATTCTCAGCAACCTAGCATGATCCTGTTTCGAACTAAAAATAAAATAGAGTTGTGAGTGTAGCTCAGAGGTAAAATGCCCCTGGGTTTAATCCCCAATACAATAACAATCATAATAATAATAATAATAATAACAATAGATGACTGAAAACCATCTTGCTTTGTTCTAAATTTATTCCCTAAGCACTGAATGCCATTCTTGTGTCACAAATGAATGGATAAAAGGTGTTGCTTAAAGGAGTATGTGGCCATCTATAAACAATAAATACTGTTATAGTCCTCTGAACTAAAAGTGCTGCAGAAACTGAGAAGTGTAAGGTCTAGGATGTACACAAAAAACTCTACATTTCCTACTGTAACTGGAAACACTATTACAATCTTATTCCAGAGTTTCTGGAATACTTGTGGAGTCTTTATATAGTTCCATTCACAGAATTACATGTTTATTAGGGAGTGGCTGGCAAGCAGGCATGGGGAGGAGGTGCCAGTGGTACTGGTATAGAAGAATAAGTCTGTACTTGGCTTTTAACTAAGGTCATTTGAAAATGGTCTTCAACACCCATCTCATTTACTTTTTTTATGCCTGCCAATTTAGTGTTGTATTCAAAGTGATTAATTAGTTTGTAGTGAAAGTTTATTAGGTAATCTTTCTGTCAATCAAAAATCACTAGGGTTCCAGGGCAGAATAAAGGGCACCCAAGCAGTTTTATAAAGATGGAGAATTTACGTCATTATTATATTCAAAATTGGCACAATCTTCAAATTTGACAATATAGTGAGGAGTTAATGTGGATATTATTAAAGTTGATGAGAGTTATTTGACACTCTTGAATATTTATGGTTTATTTTCTATTAGGACAAATTCATTTCCAAAATATGAATCAACCCTTCATATTTTTCTGCACTACTGATTTAAACATAGAGTGTTTTCACTTTTCTTCTCATTTAGACGCATAAAAAATGTGGGAAACACATTGTAACAGAGTAAAATACTTGCTTAAAGCTATGTTATTCCTTAAACTGAGGTAAATCAAAGGTATAACAATATTCCTAAGAATCAAATATTACCCCAGGTAAGAATACATTCACATTATGCTGCTCTAGGAACAGATCCACATGGGAACTTATTTTTTTTTAATGATGGGCCATTACTTGCTATATTTTTTCTTACATGTGTAAGTACATACATATAACACACACATGTACACACATATATTCATATATATTAGTGTGTGTGCTTTATTACAATGATACTACTTTCTTTGCAATTCTTGAAAGTTCATGTCACTCAGAAAATATTAGGAAAACCTATAGTAAATATCACTACATAATGTTGGTGTTTATCCAGGAATAATTATGTAAGAGTAATAGGCACTTGTAGGTACTGAACAAATGATAAAAATTATTCTTTGGGACTTTTTATTTGCTTGTTATTTTTCTCTATCTGCTACCCTACCATTTCAAAATTAATCAGTTTCTCTCTTAACATAAAAATCAATACAGAAAAAATCTAACATGGTGAGAGTTCAATAAATGCCAACTATTACTGTTGTTGCCTTCACTAATTTTTGTTGACAAAAGGTAACTTTAACATAAAGTAATTACAAATTATAATGATGCATTGCTAATTATCATTCTCATGTGAATATTTTTATATTATTTATATATTTTAATGTTAAAATGTTAACTGGATTTTTCAAGGTCATTTGTGCCTTTAACTGAAAATGTCTGTTTTGCTTCTTTGAGTTAGTGCACCTTTTTGTAAATTTTATAGAACGGGTTACCTGAAATGTTCCACAAAATATTTCCTCAGAAAAGTTCTGATTGTGGGAATAGAAAAAAATCTATAAATGAGGATCAAAATCCCCAAATAGACCATTAAACACTCTACACAACAACCCTAATTCTGATGGGGTTAGCCTTTTTTCAGAGCATAAAGTAGATATGGTTATAAAAGGAAAAAGGCAACAGTATGCATGTACACGTGAAGGTAACTGATGCAAATCCATAATCCATAGCCAGAATTTTGGTTTTAAATAGTCCAGGTATGGACCAACAAATAGTGAGTGGCATCACATCAGAAACTCTGGGATGTAGCTTCAATTACCTCTAAATTCCCCCCAAATGGCTACATTTTAAAAAGAAAATATATTTCATTGATTTACAAAGACCCATATAAATATAGATATGCTTTGGTTGGGGAATTGCAAATCTAGTCCCAGGTGGGCTTCACATTCAGCCTGAAATGAATCTGCAGAGAGAGGGAGAGTCTGAGTGTTACAAATTCAGTGGCTCTAGGGGAAATTTGTTAGAGATCATTCTGAAAGTCAGTGCTGCCTGGAAAATAAAAAGAATGGTGTGTGTGTGTGGGGGGGGCATTCCACACTGTATTCAAATGATTTTTTCTCTCAAACAAGTGTTTTAATTTAATATATCTTATATTTGCCCTTCCTTCTTCTGCCTTGTGGATTTTCAGAAAAGCAGTTTGGAGCCATTTAGAGTTATGATTTTATGTATGTGACATGAGATGGTAATACAGGCTGTCTGGGTGTGTTGAAGGAAGAAAGAGAAACAAAAATTGAGCTGGCTATCTTACTTGTCTCATTTGCCAGGGCCCATCATAAAAAAGTAAATGAGTTGTTTAGTTGAGATCCTTCAGAAGGATGTAATGACAGCCTTTGGTCCACAGGCAGCAGGACGAGGCTGCCCCCCACCCCCACGTTAGATGGATGATACTGATGGCAACGAACACGCACATCCTGCCTGAATATGAACAACAGATTTGTCAGTGTGTGACAGGCTGACAGCCCGGCTCCCAGCTGCTTGTCCACTGTTGTTATATCACTACCTTGTCTAAGTATTCAGCAGAGGCAATCTGCTGCCTCCACTCATGGGAGGCAGGTCACTGGTTAAAAAACAAGTATTGGCTTCAGGCTGCAGTGCCAGAATGCATTGAAAAGATGCAGTTTAAACCTCTGCATGCTCCTCTGGCAACGTATCACAGGCCTTAGAAGTCCAGTCCTCCAGATTAGGTTTGCAAAGCAAAGATGATAACTCAAAATGAGATCTGTGCTGGCAAAACATTGCAATTTAGCTTTCGTAGGTGTCACAGCAGAACTTGGTTGTGAAAGAAAAAACATATTTGATTTTGGTACCATGAGGGTGGCTACAGTGAAAGTTTGCTCAGTGGTTACCTTCATATGATGTGATTTGGGGGGACGGTTAAAAATGTGTCGATGAAAATGTACCATAGCTCATAAAGCTTTCAAAATTCATGACGAGGATTAAAACTTGCCATTTTTACTAGTTGAGCTGGGTTGACATAGTTGACAATCACTGATAAAATATTTTACAGTGTGGAAATATACTTACCAGGTTTTATTCTAATCATTATAAAGACCTTTGTATCTAAAAATGTTTATAGTAGTTCTAAAATCTATAGAAATGGATTTTATTTATTTATTTATTTATGTATTTATGTATTTATTTATTTATTTATTTATTGCAGTCCTGGGGACTGAACCCAGGGGCATTCTACCTCTGAGCTACACCCCCAGCCCTATTTTTTTGTATTCTTTATTTTTGAAACAAGGTCTCACTAAGTTGCAGAGGGCCTCACTAAGTAGCTGAAGCTGGCTGCGAACCTGGATCCTCTGGTCTCAGCCTCCCAAGTACTGGGATTACAAGTGTGTGCCACAGTGCCCGCCTTAGAAATGGATTTTAATAGTTGGAGATAATTGAAATAATGAGTCATACTTTATGTTCTAGAAATGTTTAAAAAATGAATTAAATATGCTAAAGGGAGAGAAATAAGGAAATTGATGAATTTCAGGAGAAAAATCCAATTTGCTCTGAATTATCTGTGGCACTACTCTGAGCACCTGCTTCCATACATGCATGTTGCAGTCTCCAACAGGTGGGGTTGAAGAAGTGAGAACCCAGAAGTATTTATATCATGGTCTTTAGTGACTTCTTCAAAGAAGTATGGCCTGTCAAATCACTAGTAAGCAGTATTTAAGAATCCCTAAGTACACATTTGCACAACATTCCCTAAGGACTTAGGGGAAGCCGTTTCAAGTTGGTGGATCAATAATTATCATATCATTCAAGTCATAGCATCCAAGTCCACTGCAAAGTGAAGAACTGGCTGTGGGGTCTTCTATATCCTTGACCTGGTGTATTTCTTGGCAAGGTTCCAATGACCACTTTCTAGCATCTCTGAGGTTCTTGGAGATCCAGGTCCCACACTCCACCCCTACCCACAATTCTTATTTTGACACATGTAGGAGTCAGGAGATGGTAGCTGCCTTGTAAATTTAAGGCACCCCTACCAGTCTTTAATTAAGAAAATTTGTTTGTTTTTCTTTTTCTTTTTTTTTTTTTTTTTTTTTTTTTTTTTTTTTTTTTTTTTTTTTTTGCGGTACTGGGGATTGAACTCAGGGGCATTCTACCTCCGAGCTATACCCCCAGCCCTATTTTTTATTCTTTATTTTGAAACCGAGTCTCACTAAGTTGTGGAGTGCCTCACTAGGTAGCTGAGGCTGGCTGCGAACCAGGATCCTCCGGTCTCAGCCTCCCGAATGCTGGGATTACAAGCATGCGCCACCTCGCCCGGCTTGTTTGTTTTTCTAAAAAAAGCTTTTAAAAGGCAGTTCTAAACTATGTTTGAAAGCATTCATGAACATTAGGGTGGTAAATACTCCACATATATATATTTTTTCTTTTTCTGCTAAAATGTAATAGCCCAAATATCTAGTCGTATATGGCTAGTTGAATATATTTTTATGCAAATGGAGTGTTCTGTGGGGCCACTAAAAATGGTACTGTAGGAAATGCAAGAAAATATTCCTGACTCTCTTAAGTTAAGAAAGAAGCTTACACTATATGAGAATTTTTGGTGATGAGTTAAAAAAAAAGAAAGAAAGAAAAAAGAACAATTAAGTAGACACCAGGTGACTGGTAGATAGAGAGGTAAGAGGCATAACTGGATAGATGAATACCTGGAAAAATATAAATTGTACTGTCAAAAAAAAATAGGTTTACGAAGTAGAAGTAGAATAGAGGAAAGTTTGCATTATTCTTTGTGCTTTTATTTCTGAGATTTTTCTAACAATGTAGTGCCTTTTTTATTAGAGCCCATATGTTATTAAAATAAAATGTTATCAATAGTAGAGATGCATTTTTAAGCAATAGAGCTTGCCCACTTAGTTAATTGCTCCTTTTTACTTTCTGTTAAATATTTATTATAGGTAGGATGTAATTCATGAGACAATGGGATGTGAACATCACAACCTAAAAGGCTAAAATTACATTTTATTTTTGTTATTCATTGTATAATATGTAAATATTTTCATCAGGACTCCAGACACATATACTAAAGATCAATTGTGCTAATTATGTTAGGTCAGGTTCTTTAATTTCATTTCAGCCCTTCAAATTTTTGTTAAACCATGAAATTAATTATATTTTTAAACCATTATAAATTATCTTTTACTTCTTTTTAAAAATGTGTTTTAGGTATAAAAATCAATGCTTTTTATGAAAAGATGAACAAAGGATAGTATCCTATCTCCATTCCAGTTGTACCCAGCTGAGGTAATAGAACCTCCTTTTACATTTCTTCACATATTTTTTTCACACACAGACACACACACACACATAATAGATATAATTTCTTTCATCATTAGATCATATGCATTTATGATATGAATGGATGGCATTCTACGTGTTTCATTCGCTCAACTTATGTGCAGCTTTCTAAACTCAACCATATAAATCCGCTTTCTTAGTATTAAATGCAATTCAAGTGATGGACATTTAAGTTGCTCCAAGTTTATGCTTGTACAATGTTGCAATACATCTTTGTACTTATATTGATCTGCACCGTTGCTTTGATTTCTCAGATTTGAAATTTTTGCCAATAAGTATGCACATTTTAAAATCTAAAAGCCATTGCCACATTCCTCTCCAAAAATGTTATAGCTATTCACCTGCAATGAATGAAAAGCCTGTTTTTCATATGCTTGTTAACACTGGGCATTACTAATTCTTCCCATTTTCATCAGTCTAACAGATGAATAATGGTACTTCTCTGTCTTGATTTGCAAATGTAGCTTCTGTCTTCTAAGCAATGACATCCCCTGTTTATTTTATTAATACTTTTTGGAGAGAGTTTACCCCATTTTTACCCCCATGTCAGGGTAAACACACATCAGACTAAGAGCTGGTAGATTTCCCTGATGAACTTAAAGGAGAAAAACCACAGAGTTAGGACTTAAGAAAAGATAATAAAACAAAACAAAAAACTGGGTCACCTGATTGTAAATAATGTGCTTATTCTACTGCATGTTAGAATGACTAGGAGAAAATATTTTTAAATAGGTTTTCTTCCATTCGCTTTTATTGTCTTCTCTCAAATATCTCCCTTAAAAATAATTCCCCTTCTAGCCAGGCGTGGTGGTGCACGCTTGTAATCCCAGCATTCGGGAGGCTGAGACCGGAGGATCTGGGTTCGTGGCCAACCTCAGCTACCTAGTGAGGCCCTCCGCAACTTAGTGAGACTTGGTTTCAAAATAAAGAATAAAAAAATAGGGCTGGGAGTATAGCTCGGAGGTAGAATGCCCCTGAGTTCATTCCCCAGTACCGCAAAAAAAATAAATAAATAAATAAATAATTCCCCTTCTTTCAGGTTCCCAGCACATTCACACCTCTCTCTCTTTGGACAATGTTCTGAAGTTAGTTGTTCATTGTTCCTCATATCATAGTCCATGTATGTCTGTGCCTTAATCTCCCCAAATCACCCTTCTGCTCTGTGATTTCTGTGACAAATGACTCTATCCACAGCATTGATGGCCATTGAGGAACTACTGACAGCTGCTTTCCACAGGTGTTTGGAGCTGCACAGGGATATTAGGTACCTGTTGTCTTTTTTCAGGACACTTAAGCTCTGACTCACTTAAGCTCTTGACTCACAGCTGAGAGATGATTTGATCAGCTGCTATTCATTCACGAAGCTGATGCTGGAAGAACTTTCTTCTCCTTAGCCTCAGACTGTGCACATAGAGACCTATGTTAAAACTGGGATAGAAGCCAGGCAGCATGATAGTTCATGCCTGTAATCCCAGTACTTGAGAGGATGAGATAGGAGGACCACAGGTTCAAGGCCAGCCTCGGCAATTTAGCAAGACCCTTGGCAACTTAGTGAGACTCTATTTCAAAATAATAAAAAAATAAAGGGGGTTAGGGGGTGTGGATCAAAGTAGAACACCCCTGGGTTCAATCCCCAGTGCCAAAAACAAACAAAAAAGTTAGAACAAAAATGGAACCTATCTTGTGAGCAGTCTGCTTGCCAACAATGACTTCAAGGAACTGAGCAAGGTTGTCTTCTTTGAAGTCATGATATATTTATATATTATGTTTATAGATTATATATGTAGTAAAATATATAGCATAATTTTAATATATATAATGAAATAAAATAAATATATAACAATTATATATGTATATACAGTTCTATATGATATGTAAAACATATCAACTAATATCCATACTCAGTTGAATACTTGAAATTATAGTTTGGTATCTTTTAATAATTTTTTTCAGCATTTCCATTCACTACTATGTTAAAACGCTAATTTGTTTATTCCTCTTTCCAGTATGACTCCTCCTTAAGGGTAATAAGTCATAACTTTACGGTCTGATATATAATCTTCTATGTATTTATATGTTAGAATGGGTGACCTGTCTTATAAGGTTAATTTCCAATATGTAATTCTTTAGATAAGAATAATATTATCTTACATCTCTGTTTATTTGTATGTTTCCTGAGCTATCGTGAGTATATAACAATCTCTAAGTAGTGATTACAAGGAGTCTAGAAGACACCCCTAGAAAATGTTCTTAGATTTGCAGAAGTAATTTTTATTTTTTTACCATCGATGTCAAATACCACCTGAGTAAAGTGGTCTCACTTTATTTATTGTCATTGGAGAATTATCGAACATAGAACACCTATTTTAACTTTTGTAACGTATCACTATACCATTGTATATGGACATCTGATTTATGTAAGAGGTGTAATAAATCATTGTGTAAGAGTAGACATTGTTAGAATAATAGGCCACTTCAAATGATACAGTCTTGGAAAGAGCAACTAAAGAAGACCTTTGAGCTATTTTCTAAAGAATAAAGAAGAGATGGCTGTGTGATATGACAGGAGGTATTGCTGTCCTATGTTAATATTAGTCTCCTCAGCCACAATAAAATCTCCCAAAGGGTAAGAACAATATTGTAAAGTTATTTTGCTTTATCCACAACGACTAATCCAATCTACTCCAATCCTATTCCATGGCCCATGTTTATGTTTTTTTACCCATGATATTTATTTGTATTTCTTATTTCTTATCAGCCATATATACTAAACACTCAAAAAGGAATTAGCATTTTTTCACTCGCCCCATTTTGTTTCTTATATGACTTACCCATTGTCAAGACTCACAATGTTTTTTTCTTTATTAACTATCAGTAGAACTTCTGTTGATTAAAAATTGAAAACAAGAAACAAAATCTGAAATAGTATGGTTATGTAAATGTTTTTAACTTTAGAACCAAGTAGTAGTGATGGAGTCATTTAGAGGTGATGGAATCATGCAATCCTACCTCAATGAAGCTTTGCTGAGGTAAATCTTCCAGTGTGCAGTTTCTGTTTCATCTTTCTTTTTTTTTCTATTTAATCTTTCCATTCTCTTTATTAAAAATTATAAAATACAAAGAAAGAGTGAATATACAACCAAAATATGCGAAAAGCAAGCATTATAAAGGTAAATAGGGTAGTTAACTTATAAAGATATTACTTTTTTATGAATTAGGGGATGTTTGTCAGTGTTTTAAAATCTACAGTTAGTTTTGATTATTATTTCAAATAAATATTCACTTTTATACCCAATTTTTCATCTTTCTGACTCATTCCTTTTTGTATTTTCATGTCCCACAGATTCTTTTCCATTCTCCTGGATGACTTACTCAAGTTATTTTTTTCCTACAGTGCTTGAAGGGTTTTATTCATATTGAGTTCAAAAGTAGTATGTTTTCTGAGTTTTAGTATACATAAAAATGTCTATTTTGCTCTTATTTTCACTGATAGTTTTCTGGATAGAAGAACTCTAGATTCAAATTATTTTTCCTCTAATAACTTTAAAAACATGACTCCAATGTTTCCTGCACCCATTAGTTGCTATGAAAAGTCTGACGCCGGTTTGATTTATGTTCCTTTGTAGACAATATGTTCCACATGTACATTTCCCTTGCCCTTTCAAAAAGATATCAGAGTTTTCTCTGTATTTGTCCTGCTTGACACTCAGTGATTCATTTCTATATGAAGATTTATATTGTTTATTTATTTTTTTTCAGCTCAGCTAAACTTTTCTTTTTTATGTCTTGGATTTTTCCCTCTCTTCTAATGCTTCAAGTCCCTCCTCTTGGAACTCTTCATAAATTAATGTTACTTTTGAATCTGGTCTCTATTCTTCTTTTTTGGCACCAGGAAATTGAACCCAGGGGCATTCTACCTCTGAGCTACACCCTCAGCCCTATTGTTTTTTATTTGGAGACAGTGTCTTGCTTAGTTTTTGAGGGTCTTGGTAATTTACCAAGTCTATCCTTGAACCTGAGATCCTCCTCTCTTAACATGTGCTACCATCCCCAGCTGCTGGTTTTTATTATTCTTAAGTTTTCTTACATTTTTCAACTCTTCTCTCTCAGCCCTGATGTTTATTAATCATCTCTACCATGGAATTTTTAAGTTTAACAGCTGTCTTCTTAATTTCCAAGAATATTTTCATGCTCATTGATTGGTTCTTTTGATGGCAAGTTGTTCATATAATGGTTCTGCGAGCAACCTACTATCAACAATGTTTGAAGATATCTTAAATTTTTTTTAAATTTCTCTTCTGTTCCATGAATCATGTCTATGCTTACAGAGGTTGTTCACACTGTCTGATTTTATAAATACTTACATATTCTTGCTGTGTTCCAGGCTGTGTGCTAAGCAGTTGCAAATAGCAACTCATTTATTCCTCATAATAAACTCTATGGTAGACTCTATCATTGTCATTGCCACTTTAAGTGTGAGTGAACTGAGAGGAAGAGAGGTTAAGTCACTTACCCCAGGTGGTACAGCTAGTGACCAAAGTGAGACTTAAATCCAGACAGCCTGCTCCCAGACTCCTTGCTCTTCACCAGGATACTACTGTACTTTATTCTGTCTTGGCTTTTCTTTCAGACTACTGTTTTCCTTCCTCATCAGTAGTCCTTGGTCATTTATGTTTACAAATGAAGAGCTGTGTAGGCTAACATAGGCAGCTGGCCATGGTCTGTTCATAGAACTTTACCTCTTGGCAGTTCTGTGTCTGTGAGTAGGATGCTGGATAGGTCATTTTCCAGCTCTGAAGAGGAGGGAGCAGGTAGGCAGTGACTTACCAGTTGGGAGGCTTTGCTCCTTGCTGAGGGCAGGGAGTGGGGGCTGAGGGCCCAGGCTTCATCCTGGCCATGACAGAGAGCTGCTTTACTTCCTTGAGGTCACAGCTTCCTGCTTTTTTCTTTGTGCTGGTGGTGGGGAACAATGACCCTGGCTGTAGGAATGCAGTTTTAAGTGGTCCTCCCTGTGTCTCCACAGCTCACTCCTGCTCTTGATGTTGGTTCTCTGGTGGTTTTCAGGGAAGTCCATCCTTTCCCTGATGATTGGATTGTAGTTTCTTCTGAAATCTTCAGTCTGTTTGATCCCATTCACCTTTAACATTATAAAAGTCCTCAAAAAATCTGGTCCAAGAAGGGTCTCTGCTCTTGTTTTCTTTCACTGTTGTGCTTTTCACTCATCTTTTGTAAACATCTCTTTGTCTCCATTTCAATGAGCCCCGAGAATGATACATGTGCTTAGTCTATTGTGTTACATCAGAGGCCCAGTACAGTGTCTGCTCTACTCCCCATTGGATCCCCAGGGTCTGGCCCTGTTCTTGACCTTAATAAGCATGTGATAAGCACATGCTGTGTTCAAAGTGGATTGCTGACTTGTGCACCACAACCCTAGGACTCCTTAGATTGGCAAGGGAGGACATAAAATGGCATGGAATTTTCAAAAAACACTCAAAATTATTTGAAAAGACTTTCTGTGCTTGTGTTCCCACTTGGTTGTCCCAAAGGCACCTTTATTTCAACATGTCTGAAATTATTTGTCTTCTCAGACTGACTTTGTCCTAATTGGCATTACTGGATAACCACTGGCCCAGTTTAGGAAACTCAGAGCATTTTTGGATTTCCACCTTTCTGTCCATGCTCACATTTCATTTGTCATCAAGGCTTGTCCTTCGTGTTCTTAAATACCTGTTGACTTGGTTTCCTATTCTGGAGCTAATGTTATCTCTAACATTTTTGGACATTTTGTAGTCTCAACTAGAGGAACATTGTTTTATACATGGCTAGTATCTCTAGCATCTAAATTAAAGACTGATAGACCAAAGTCATTCTATATATTCTTATTGAATGATGGTCTCCTAAATGTGCTCACTTTCTCTCCTACGCAGTTTATTCTCCAGACCATGGTCATATATTCTAAAATAAGAGTGTGATGATGCTCTATGTTCTGGTGGCTAGGAATGTGGCCACTAGAATTATTTTTTATTTTTGGTACTGGAGATTGAACTCAGAGGCATTTTACCTCTGGTTATTTATTTGTTTGATTTTTTATTCTGAAACAGGGTCTGGCTAGTTGCTGAAGGCCTCGCTAAGTTGCTGAGGCTGGCCTCAAGCCTGTCTCAGTCTCCTAAGTACCGAGATTACAGGTGTGCACCACCACATCCAGCTTCCAGCCAGTGAAAGCAGACTGTGTAGGTTTGAACTACACCTCTGTGACTTACAGTGACCTTGGACAGTTTATTTAAATTTCCTATGCTGCAATTTTCTTACCCATAAAATAAGGATAATGACAGTCATAAGCTCATAGTATTATTATGGGGACTTTTCATAGGAGTATATCACATTTTAACCCATGGTTCATGTAGAACACTGCTTGGAGTAGAGTGTGTGTATGCTTTGTGAATGTTAGTCATCCCAGTAGTTATGACCGTCATACTGTGATCAGCCTGTCTTCTTTATGCTTGTAAAACTTCATTGACTCCCACTACCTTCTGTCTATAGATTAGAGTATAAAATCAGGTTTTCGAAGGATGGAACACATCGTTCTTCTCTGGGTCCATTTCATCTCCAGCATTATTTCATACTGCTACTCCCCAAGGAGGAGCTCTGCTCCTCCTAAATAATTGACCTTCTAAAAAATATGCCATGTTTTCATAGCTCTGGGCTACTGTCTAAGTGACTACCTTTTCCTTGAATGCTCTTTATCCTCTTCTCTGTTTGCCAAATTCCCATTAATCAATTTAGGATCCATCTAAAATGTTTTTCCTATGAAGACAGAGTGGGTTGTTCCCTCTTCTGCACCTCTATAATGCTTTGTACAAACTTATCTTATTATTTGGATCAAATCATATTATAATTGTTTTTTATATATGCCATGGATTAGATGTGATTTGTCCCACCACCACCAAAAGCTCATGTGTTGGATGTTTGGTCCCCAGGGTAATACTATCAGGAGATGATGTGGAACCTTTGGAAGGTGGGTCCTGGTGGAAGGTTGCTGGGTCAATGGGGGGATGCATGCACCCTCAGAAAAGACTCATATATTTCTCCTGGGACCCTGGTTATTTCTCACAAGAGGGCTGTGAAAAAGGCCCAAACCTGGCCTCACCTAGCAGCTCTGGCTTCCTGTTTGGAAATGTGAGTTCTTCCTCCTGCACACACCCCTAACACAATGTGATATCATCTACTGTCAGGCCCTCACCAGTGGACAAACCAGTGGAGCCACCTGATCTTGGGTTTTAACCTCAAAACTATGAGCTAAATAAACGTCTTTTCTTTACAAAATTAGCCTGCCTCAGGTATTTCATAGTAGCACAAATAGATTAATACAATGTACTTAAATAATTGTGCTCATTTGAGATTCTTTAAGGCAAGGAATATAACTTATTCACTCTTATATTTCTACCTTTTCTACCCAGTTCCTAAGATTGTGGTTGGTACATGATATGATCAAGAGATATTTATTGAATGGATGAATGAATGTCTTCTTGACCTCAAATAAAATAATAGATATTATCACAAAGGTGACCTAAACAGATGTGTGTGACATTTTGAATTGTGTTCTGGCTAGACTAATGTCTCTTTTATTTATTTATTTTTTTTCGGTACTGGGGACTGAACTCAGGGGCATTCTACCTCTGAGCTATACCCCCAGCCCTATTTTTTATTCTTTATTTTGAAACCGAGTCTCACTAAGTTGCAGAGTGCCTCACTAGGTAGCTGAGGCTGGCCGCGAACCCGGATCCTCCAGTCTCAGCCTCCTGAATGCTGGGATTACAAGCGTGTGCCACCACGCCTGGCTCCTAATGTCTCTTTTAAAGAAGAATAAAAATATGAAAGTTATTTTTTACTTATACCACATTTTATTTTTAGATGTTATTTGATTTTGGATTATCTTATTATATTTATCCTCAATACTATGAAGCCCCAGCCAACCATTAGGAATTAGTTCTGCAGTACACACACACACACACACACACACACACACACACACACACACTACAAATGGAGTTGTCATATAACATTTATAATGTGTTACCAGTTGGAGGAATATTTAACAAATCTTCATGTTTAGTTTAAAATAACAACTGTTTCCTGTTTATATTTTCATGATCTTATGGTCAAGAAGAAACAAATGTTCTCTGAAATTAAGAGCAGTGGATAAATTATAAAATGCTCTATAAAATAGAAATAATATTAGCGAAAGAGAGTTGTTTTAATTGTATAGTATGATCTAGAATTTGGAGGAAAGTTAATACATATCATTCTTCAACATTACCTTGATTTGCATGTGTGTATTTTACTTTAACCTAGAAAAATAGGCATTAGAAACTTAACTTTTTAGCGTCCTAGCTATTAAGCAGATATTTTGTAAACCAATATGAATTCTATTTAAGTATATTTAAGATCTCTCATTCAGAGTTAAGTGGAAGAAGAAAAGGCAAAATTGTCTTTGCAGATGTTGAGAAGAAATTCACTGCAGGCAATCATCACTTAATATCCAGTGCTGACTTTTTGAGCAAGTGCTTTCTCTAAATGATAAATCAAATGTGTTGGTGCTGACAATAATCTCTTAGAATATAAATGAGAAAAGCAAGAATATTAAGACAATAGAAACATTAACATAAAAAGCCAGTCATATAGCAAAGAACAGCAGAGAAAATTGGAAAACTGTTTTGATTTTTTTTATGGTTAATGTGAACACAGTCTATGGCAGGAACTATTGTGTAAAAAAGCTAAAATACAGATTGTGCTGTAAATGTTTACCCATTTAGATGTGGCATGTGGTGTTCAAGTTGCTGGTATTGCTATAACTAACATTTGAGATGAAAAGATGGGAAATTTTGCAAGTTAAAATATAGACATCAAAACTAACAATTTTCTTAAATACTATATATCCCATATTCCATGAAAATGGGACTACTTTCTAAATTTTGAACAAATCATACAAACATTTTCCCATCTTTATTTACACTCTGTTCCCCCATCTGCTATGTCTATGTACATGTATGGGAGACTTGACTTTTCTTAAGACTCAGAAGAAACATCTGGTTTTATCAGCTCTATACGCAGGTACTTTTGAACATTTAAAACTTCAGCCTTTTTTTTTTTTGGTGCTGGTGATCATGATCACACCCAGGGCCTCACACATGCTAGGTAAGTGGTCTATCTTTGAACCACATCCCCAGTCCTAAAGTTTTAAATAAACATTTTGGGTAAACATTTTTGTACAGAGTTCCATAGCATTTTAATCTTCCAAATGATTTTACATAATGTTAATTTATTGGATTGTCATCATAGCCCTTTGGGAAAAATGAAAAGAAAAAGGAAACTGAGATTTCCAAAGGCTCAGGCCACCTGTGTCTTATCCTATTTTCTGCTGGAACTAGAATACCACAGACTGGGTAGTTTATAAAAAAAAAAAAAAAATATTTCTCATGGCTCTGGAAGTTGGGAAGTTCAAGACTAAAGGGTTGCATTTGGTGAGAGCATTCTTGCTTTGTCAGATCAGGGCAGAGGGCATCAAATAGTGAGAGAGAGCAAGAGAGAGCAAGAGAAAGCCAAGGAAGGCTAACCTCACTTTTATAGCAACCTATCTTTGTGATTACTAACCCAGTCTTGTGATAACATCATTAATCTATCATGAGGGTGGAGTTCCCTTACTTAATCACCTTATAAGTCTACCACTGCCTGATACCATTACATTGGTAATTAAATTTCAGGAAGAGTTTGGGAGGGGACATTCAGTACTTGCAATACGGGCCAAGACTGACCAAGAATTTGCTGCTTTTTCTAGTATCCCATATCACACCTGAAACCTGACCCTTTCCTTATTAAGTTGAATATCACACAAGAGTAGAAAGAAAGCATGGGTAACTGATTTCTCTCAAAATCTCCAAATACTGACAGGGTTTACATGGATGTATAGGCCTCAAGTGTTTCCCACACAGCTTTAAACCCTAAGTTGTACCAATCATTGTTTATACTGCACATATATATAAACTCTGTTGTAGTTAATCAATATTTATAAAAGTGACGCTAGCTTTAACATACAGTTTGCTAAATAATAACTTTTATTTATTGGGGTGCAGTTAATAGCAAAGTATTTTGGTTCCACAAAGTTCAATGAGGACTCAGCTTCCAAATAAGGATGCCTCCATACCCATACAAAGAACATTATCTCACCACCATTTCTGTTACATGGGGATTCTTCTAGCGTAGGAGGAAATCGAAGCAACTCTAGACCTGTTTGGGCAGAGAAAGTTAACATGGGGATTTTAAAATACATCATTTTGAAACACATCTTTTTGTTATCTGGATGGTGTAGGATAGTTTCTGATTTTGAAATTTCTTTATTCCCTTGCCTTCCTCTGCTTCAGAGTTACATGATACAGACAAGGCTTTGATCCCCTTCTTTACATTACTTCTCTTTTTATAGATATAAGTCTTTTTGTACCCAGCTTTGCTTTTATTTTTTATTCCTATCGTTAAAGTGGTCTTTTGGCTACCAGCTGCTTCTTTTCAGCATTTATGAGGATTTGGCAGTTATTTATTTATTTTTTTATTTTAGTGGTGGGGAGTCCAAAGTTCAGCTCTAGTAAGGGGTCCATCAGGCCGTATTTTGTGAGTGGATTATGCATGAAGCAGGCTCACACGTTGGCTCTGATTTCAGCTTCATGGGCCTCCTCTTGATTCAGAGCCTGGGGAAAGTTGAATTCTCTGTACCTCCCAGAGTGGGTCGATGTAGCGGGAGAGACTAAGGCTTTAGGCTAAATTTCCAAATCCTATATTTGTACACCAGCAGGCAATAAGTGAAGAAGCTTAGCATTGCATTCCTACTGTCTGAAGGCTGCAGACCCTGCAATCAAACACCAAGACCATACTCTGAAACAATTGTGTACGATGACAGTTTATTATGGAAAAGTCAGTCTTGCTAAGGATGCTTGCCAATAAAGCAAAGTGAAAAACAGAATCTCTTCATAATTTCTACTCCGTGAACCACAATTTTGTAGATGATAGCTGAGCTCTTATTCAGATTTTTCAGAAACCATTTTGTGCATTTATGGACCGTTCATTCACACAGGGCCCAAGATAGGGAAATCCTCGGCAGGCAGCAAGCAGAGATGCACTGCCTCTGCTGAGAACATCTTGAGCCAGCCCAGTGACCTCCTCCCCCAGCCACACTGACAACCTCTGAAGATTGAGTTAAGCACCAGGTCCACACAGCAGCTGGGGCTAATGGGTTCCCTCTTATTTTGGTGTTAAAGTTGGGATTTATCATCCTGCAAAATGATTTTATAGACACCTCTGTGTCAATCCTTTATTTCTAAATCAGAACACAGTCACCAGCTGGCTTGACACCAGGTAAACTTTTGTAAAATGTCAGCTGGTCTCCCTAAGATAGTATCCTCGCTGGAAGGCATTCGAGTTATGTTTGCTCCTCACCTCTGGCAGATGTTTTGTTTACAGATTTCTATGAACTTTTCTCTTAGTTAAGAAATTGGGCCAGAGGCAGCTGGTGTGAAATATTTGCACTCATTTCTACTGCATTTGTTTGAAAAAAATTTCCTTAAATAAAACTATACCAACCAGGTATTCTGACTTGCGATATGAAGTCAATGTTTCCACTGGCATTCTCAAAAATTTGAGGTGATTTAAACATCCCTCATTTTTGCATGTAATCTATGGGCCTGTAGAATTTCTTTTCTTCATTCATTCCTTTATTGAGCCAGTCAAATTTCAACTATAGGACAATTATCATTGTGTATCATGTAACCAAAAGTGAGTATATACTTTAGGGGCTGAGGAGCTTAAAACATAGATAAAGAAGACAGACACAAAGTAAATAATAGGAGTACAATTAGAAAGCGATCCTTCTGTCAAAGAACGTAAAACTATTATTTTCATCTGTTAGTCAATACTTGGAAAAGGTATATAAAAAAGTATAATAAAGATGCATAATATGACTAATGGAAAGAGGTGAATTCAACCTGATTCCAAATTGACATAGATTATTAGGGAACCGTTTTACCTATACAGGAAGAAGGCCAGAGCAAAAGAAAAACAAATGGGAAGAAAAATATTACATGCACATTTGAAAGAAAAAAGGGTCATTTGATTAAGGGACAAACAAAAAGAGATTCCTGAAGAGAATACGAAAGTATCCTTGTAGAGGTTTGTGTATTTGGGTACCTAGATATTATTCTTCTATTGTGACCAATGCTTAAGAGGCATATAAGAGATTGTAAATTATTTCATTCCAAGAGTTAACGTTGATTACTTGGGAGAGGTGTCAAGGATCTTGAACCTGGGTTCATTGTGGAGTACTGTTATTGATTGATGTTGTCTGCCATGGACAGGAAAGGGCAGAATATACAACATTTACTTTCCATCATATATACACATTTGATTACAATCAATATAACATTTTAGACATACTTTTTTTTTCCTTCAACTTCATTTTTAAGTCAGATGTAAATGGCACTGGTATTCATCAGCATGTATCATTAAATTATATCAATGATTTATGGTTGGCATCCTTTTAGATAAGATGGGCTTCCATTCTTATTGGCCAATGCCAGTGCCGGTGTAATTATGAACTATTTTGAACATCACTCCTAAGTATGTTGGGTGTCTCCAAAAAAATACTAATCCCCTTGTGGGCAGTGAGTACTGTATAAAATTCTTAAAAATCCTCACAGTGACCATATGGTAGATGCTCCATAAATATGTAGCAAGAGTCATTGAATTGGATGATCGGGAGAGGGCACATTCTGCCGTGGCAGAATATGGCTATCATTGGTCTCATTTCACTCTGTAATGAGCCGTTTACCTAGCCTAATGGCCTGAGAGGTGCTTTGCCTATTTTCACAGCTACAAAAGTCAAATTAAAGAAGGAACTCAGAAAGGACCAGTCAACCCTACACTAGCCATCAACAAAAGAGTGGACAGAATTTCCAGGTCCAGTATAGGATGCATAAATACATACAAAACACATTTCCTGACCCAATCTACCACCATCTATGGTTTGGATGGAGAGAGCAAGGTAGACTCTTAGGCATATTATAATCTTTCTGCCCAGCAGAATTTGGAGCAAGGCCAAATTGTTGATTCAACCATCTTACTAAGGGATCCAACTAATTCAGGCCAAGATTTTATGTTGGTGCCTCCTTCTATTAGTTTAGTGTTTTCCATTAAAATAGATGCCTTTCTGCTTCTTTTTTTTTCTTTTAAACCCAATTCCCTTTTTTAAAAAGTTTAAACCAACCAACATTTACTTTTCACATTTGAGAGCTAAAGGGTGATTCTTAAAAATATTCCTTTCCTTTTGGTTGTTTCTGTTTAAAATATTCTTAGGGTTATTAAACCCTCTATGTGGCCATTTTTTAGCAAATTCTACATTACTCATTGCCTATATTTTTCTTTAAGTCAGTTCCTTTATTTAGCTTTTAATCATTTGTCTTGATTTTCTCTGAACACATTCCAATTCTTCAAATTGTATATGGGGTGAAGGTCACTGGTCCTGGACCCCAGTTCTTTAAAAGAAAAACCATCACTTTCTTCTTCATTGTTCTGAGAAATCATGCTTGAGCTCTTGTCCAAGGTCATATTACCAAGTTACTGTTACTCTGTATCTATGAACAGAATATTGGCATGTCATGAGATATATACCAGGGGATACTGTGAAAGGTGAGTTATGTAGAATCCACAAATTTCTAATTTGTGGTCATTACAAAATGAGCTGGACTTGTATGCCTATACATTATAGAGTTCTGCCCAATGGCAGAAACAAGTTATAGGGGAAATACATTATTTATTATCTTTTTTTTTTGGTACCGGGGAATGAACCCAGGGGCATTCTATCTCTGCGATACACCCCCAGACCTTTTTATTTTTATTTTGAAACAGGGTCCTGATAAGTTGCTCAGGTTGGCCTTGAAATTGCAATTCTCCTGTCTCAGTCTCCTGAGTACTGGGATTATAGGTATGTGCCACCATGCCTGGCTGGAAATAAAGTATTTAATGAAATAAAAAAGAAAATAAAAACTAGTGATATTATACAGACACACACTGTTTGCATGCAAACAGAGTTGAATATTAGTTAATCCAAATAGCAACATTTCATTCAATATTAACTTAAATTGCTAGTAAGTTACCTGTAAACAATAGCATTGCATATCCTGAAGAATTAAATAATTAGATTTTCTGTTAATTTAGGAATAGATTTTCCCCAGTCTGCATTAGGGAAGTACCATCTAATCTTTATAACTGAAGTGGATCAAAGAAAGGTAGAAACATTTGCCTATGAAGTTCACTGGGAAACTATGAGTGAAATCCCCAATACAAGCTCGGCATGGTATCACACACTTTGTAATCCTAGTGCTTGGGAGGCTGAGACAGGAGGATCGTAAGTTCTAGGCCAGCTTTAGCAACTTAGTGAGACCTTGTTTTAAAATGAAAAATAAAAAGGACTGGGGGTGCAGCTTAGTGGTTGAGCACCCTAGGTTCAATCCCCAGTGCCACAACACGAAACAAAAATGACCCAGAAATCCCTAGAACAGAGGAGAAATACCAATTCCTTTTCCTATCTAACCTCTTTATTTGAGATACAGGAAATAGAACACTCCAGTGAGTTTCTTGACCTGGTGAAGAATGGACTAAATCTTCCAACCCCTGACCAGTGTGGCTTCCACTTTTACTCTTTGTTTCTGGGTACCAGGTACAAAAGGAGACAAGTCATGGGATCTAGAGGACTGCTCTTTGCTGCCTGCCTTGTACCATTCTTAGTTGCTTCCTCCCTATGGAGGAGCCTTGGGACTCCTCTCTGAAGCAGGTGATGATCTGGATGGGTGAATAAGGGCAGCTGCACACTTTAAGGGAAACTGGCTTAGTCATGGGGCAGCCATTTCCCCCAAGAACCAACAGGAGGCACTCACCAATGATAAGCAGGCACATGAAGGGCCAGAAAGTCCAAAGAATGTGGCTTTGTATTGGTTTTTCACACCTTTGCTAGGCTCTCTTTTATTCTGTGAAAATCATAAAATGCTCAATGAAAAATGCCATATGTTAGATATCCATTAACATACTTAAAAAGTAAAGTAGCATTCAGAATTCTTTCCCAATCTTATGAGTCCCTTGAAGTAATGGGCCTTCTCTATAGAGAGGAATGATGGTTAGAATTTGATAAAGTAGGGCTCAATTTTCTAAAAAAGGAAATATGAGGCCAAGTCCTTTAAAATGCTCTCTTGCCACAAGGTAGAACTTTATTAAAGCATTATAAGGCGTAACAGCTCCTTTCAAACTATAAATTCTTAGATGATTGCACAATCAGAGAAAATTCAGTGGGTTAAGTATAGTAGTACTTTTCAGCATTTTATAATACATTTAAATATTAGCCAACATCCAGCAGAGAATTAGTATTATATGAAAGTAACAGAAAGCCTCTTAATTTAGCCTGTACAAAAAGGGGACATTTATTGTGAAATAAAGGGGTGCCATATGGGACTGAGGATAAGTCCTTAGAAAAGAATTATTACCATGGTAGAATGCTCAGGAGTCTTGTATTAACTTGGACAGGCTGTTATTTTACCTTCTTGGCTGCTAATATAAAAACTGAAAAACTGGACAATTAACTGTATTATGACTTTAGAGTTGCTTTATCTGAATCTATGATGGATATTTAATAAATACTGGCCTAAGCACTTCAGCTTCTACTTTTTCCCTCTGTTAAGTATTTAATGATCTGTAAATAAGCACTTGAGAAAATGCTACCTAGAGGGACCTTGTGCTCTTTTACAACATGAAAAACCTTTGTGTAATATGAATGATTCACCTTCTGATTTATCTGTTTGCTAATAAGATGTTTAGGTCCACCTGGTAAGTGTTCTATCCAATAACGAAAAAGGCCAGTCCCATGGAAAGGGAGGCTGGGCTTATGATTTCTTACAGAAAAGGATTGCTCCCTCCAAATTCCCAGGGGTGTTCCCCTCCTTTTCCAAAGATAAATCTGATACCCACAAGCGAGGTCTCTCGGGAGCAGGAAACTCTTTCCATCTTTTTTCTCTCTGCTCCTCCATTTCCTTTTTCTCATTTACACACTTTCTTTGCTTCTTAATGGCACCTCCATTCAAGACACCAGTTGTATCAAAGCTAGAATAAAAGTCCTAAATTCCTGAGGATTTTCTTCAGCAGAGGCTTGCAGGGTGTTGAAGTTCCAGAACACTTCCCAGCAAAGCAGAGTTTGGACAGATGATTCAATAGGATTTGCCATGGAAGGCTGTGGGCAGAAGTTCGGTGATGACCTCATCTGGTTCTTCTAGAACAGTCTTGTTCAATTACATCCTCATTCAGATGCTTCTTCCTGAGCAGAGTCTGATAGGTCAGTGTTTTTCTTAGTGTTGCCCTGGTGATTCCTATGTTTCTGTAATTTGGTAGGTACTATTCTAGAATATATTCTCAAAGATTGTGAAGACAGAATTTTAACCTAAGCATCTATAATAGGCAGCCTGTCTGAGGACATTGTTAAAACATTAGCTTTTCTTCCAGTCTTGTACTAACTACATTCTTCAGCAGGTCCTGGTGCTGGGTTCTGTATCTTATCCTCATGGTTCTGGGAGATCAGCAACACTAGGCAAGGGAGAACCTAGCAGATTCCAGAGGCCTGTGTGGCTATGGCCGATACTTCCAGAATGATTTGCAGGTGATAGTAAGAAACTATTCATTGAGTGTATGTAGCTGATTTCTGCATTTTTGTTGCTTACAGGTTTTAGTTGAATACACTTTTAAAAATCTTAATCTTGTTTGAAGTCATGGTCATTTTTTTATTAAAGGTACATCCATCAATAGCTATGAAATTAGAAAAATTGCTCAATATGACTATCTTTACTGGACTTGTCAGCCAAGTGAACATGAATTAACACTTCTCTCCAACTGTCTCCCATCAACCTTTTAGGCAGAATGAACAAACAGGAACAACTTATCATTTCACTAGAAACAGGAAAATAAAGGGTACCAAATTTAAAGTGCCCGCTGTCATTCACGGTGCTAAGGTATTATATGTACATTATTTTATTTAATCCTCAGGACTCTATGAGGTAGTTATTATTATTCCTAAATTCAGCAAAGAAGCCTGAAATTAGCAGAATAAGAACCAAATCATAGTGGTAATAGGGCTGGGCATTGAGTCCAGGGGATTAACTCCAATGTCTATGCCTTTTTAAATCATATTTTATCACATACACAGTAGCATCTATTGGTAAACCCCATGTCACTCTTCCAGGAGCAGCTGCAGTCCACCCCTAGCATTTCTTAGAATTTTTTGTTTTGCACCATTGTCGAAAACATATATTTTATCCTTCTTAAAAACAATTCTAATATCATGATATATGTCACCATAGGTGGTGGACAGCAATTTGGCAGTATATTCTTTCTTCTGTCTCCCTCCCTCACTTCCACAAAAAATTAAGGTGCATCATACAACTGATGGCATCTTAAGTTCAATTAAATATGGTATATGCTGCTCTGACACTTAACAGTTTGGACATGTCCTTTAAGAGTATGAGGCAGAATAGTTAGTGCGCATCAGATATCCACATGCTCCCCTACTATGGGCAGGTTCTCTGTGATTCAACTGGGCCCATGTGGCCCGTGGATCATGAACAGAAGTGACACGTGTTCCTTCAGGCCAAGGCAGTTAAGTGTTGGTGTGCCTCTTCTATCCCTCTTTCCTGCCACAGCAAAGTTGAGAGCCAATAGGTATTAAATACTCATTTATTTCACAGGTTTGCAGTAATATGTACTCACCTGACAAGTGGACCATGAAGACACCTTCTGCTGGGTTCCTACTAAGCAAAGACTCATTACTCTACACACCTGACATTTTAAGTAGTGGTCCTGGGGTGCCATTCCCCCTTGTTCTTTCCCATCTCTGTTTCATTATCTGCATGTTCAGCTGTACTTCCATGAAATACTCCTTTATGCTAACTGGCCTGGGAATGGGGGAGAAATAATTTAAAAAAGTAGAGCACAAGAAAAAGCATTTGCTTTCTACTTTCCAAATGTTTGATGACATTGGAGACATGATAAAAAATTCAAGTTTCAATATATTGGGCTATTCCTTCAGGTGAGAATTTGTGGCTCAGACCTACTGGCTTCTTAGGCTCTTGAGACTGACTTGTCCCTGGAACAAGATGGCTCAAGCTACCCGGAGGCTTTCAGAATGCAATTCTGAATCCACTTTTTATATTGTCTCAGGACAATTCTGTTTGTGAGAATGCCTTATGGTATCTCCCTGAATCTGAAAAAGTGAAGAGAAAGACTTTGCTTTGATGTAATCAGATTCTCTGGAATTTAATCCTGTATCCTATTTATGGCGAGCTAGCCATTCAAAATTAAAATGAACCTTTCATCCATGTGTATCATAAATGGGCATTTATCAGGATTATATGATTTTGCAATCCATCTGAATACGTAACCAGAATTTGTTTTCTGTTTCACTATGTAATTACCATGCAACAATAACAAAAGTGACATGTTTGAAGAACAGATAAAATGCTGTAAATTGGCCAGTAATGGTGATATTTCCTCATCTTCTGAAAAACCCATTTATTCTCTCTCAACAAATCAAGGCGTTGTCAGCCCATCCTCATCTTGTGGCCAGAGGGGCTCCACCAATTTCTGGATGTGAGAGTCCTGGAATGCAGATGAGGTCGACGCATGAAGGCTTTCAGCCCAGGCAGCTGGGTTTTGCTTGCCTCAATTTCTAAATCATCCATAATGGGGCCAAGACCTCCCAAGCACTAAAAAGAGCGAGCTGACATGCTGGACAAACTGTTAATTTTTTCCTGAAGAAGCTGCTATATTGCACATCTGTCACTGCAGCTCAGACAATTACTCACTGAGTCAGGGAGGAAAAAAAACAAAAAACCTGCCGCTTGTTTCTAGCCGAGTTGTTAAGGGGCCTAATGGAGACTCACAATGCGTGGGAGTCAAAACATGCAGGCTTCCTGCGAGCTCTGCAATTGCTCCCTCAGTTTGATAGGCTGTCCTGTGATATTCAAATACGTGAAGCAGATTGGGATGTGTTCCACAAAAATAAGGAACTAGAAACAGTATAAGGAGAGGGTAAGTGTATGAAGATGTGAGAGGGCTGAGAATCTAGCTTTAGACCTTGGATCACTGTGTTCATTGTTGATACCTATAGACACTACAGCTAGTGTATTAGAAATGCTGCGGTTTTGCATTTTAAATTCCACACAATGAAATGTGTGCTCCCAAGAACTTCAAATCCATCTAAAAATATTTTATGAGTTTCATACCTTTCATCTGCAACATGGATTACCTACATTGTTCCCAACATGAATTATAGTCATCAAAGAGTAACTTCAGAATCCCAGATTAGCCAGTCATCCAGGAGAACCTTAGCTTTCTTTTTCTAAACTCATTTGCTCATCCTAACTATGAAATTCTGGCAAATGAAAAAATTCACTTCGCTAAGGGACTTGAAGAATTTGTTTACTTTCGGAAAGGACATATTGAGTTAGTTTACTATTTCCCATCCTGGTTTACTAAATAATACTGGATTCAGGAAGAAATCGATCTTTCTTAGAAATTTAATTGGAAGATGAAAACAGAAGGTAGTTCTGGGTATTTTTATTTGGGATGCTATTATAATAAATTTTATCTCTACCATCTTATAGCTAGAAAGTCAAGCATCATATACACTTTGAAAGTGTATTTTAAAAGTTTGAACCAAGGGGGGAGAAACCCACCAAAGAATCACAAAAACTGCCCTTGCTACCTAACTTCCTCCTTCAAAATTTAAGGAGTAAACATGACATGCTGTAATGCAACAGGAGTGAGGTCTGTGAGATTGAGAATGATTTAAACTGTCTAACAATTCAAAGACAGGAGACAACTCTAATGTACAGATAAAACTCAAAGTGGCCATTGTATATCATATTCCTGGCAGGTAATGGCACTGACTCACTAGAGACAAATCTGGATCTACTTAAAGTGTCAGGTGTGTAAAGTAATGAGACTTTGCTTAGTAGGAACCCAGCAGAAGGAGTCTTCATGGTCCACTTGTCAGTTGAGTATATATTACTGCAAGCCTCTTAAGTAAATGAGTATTTAATACCCATTGGATTAAAAAAAGACGTCTACTCATATTTTTGGGAGAAAAGGTAGAATTCAATCTGTATAAATAGTGTAAGGCCTATAGAGCAAATCAAACTTAAACTCTAATGAGCATTACACAATATTTAAAATATCCAAACAGGTAGGAGAGTTATAACTTGCCAGTAGGAAACATGTGACTGATTGCCATGGTAAGTGGTCAGAGAGACCTTGAACCTTGCTACATTACAAACACAGCATTCTTGAACAGAAAGACACCTTAAACCTTACTTTAAAGTGGACGTTAGTCGAGTCCAGTTTCAGAGAAAACAAAAGAAAACAGGAAAATGTCATAATAAACTATGAATACATTTATGAGTCAAAATATTTATCCAGCTGGGCGTGGTGGTGCATTGCTTGTAATCCCAGTATTTGGGAGGCTAAGACCAGAGAATCAGGTTCACAGCCAGTCTCAGCTATTTAGTGAGGCTCTCCGTAACTTAGTGAGACCCTGTTTCAAAATAAAGAATAAAAAATAGGACTGGGAGTGTAGCTTGGAGGTAGAATGCCCCTGAGTTCAATCCCCATTACTGCACAAAAAAAAAAAAAAAACCAGAAAAAAGAAGAAAAAAAATTCTATCTATCTATCTATCTATCTATCTATCTATCATGTTTTTCTATTTTTTAGATAGTGAAATTTCCCAGAGCTTAAAGACAATAATTAATTTAACTGCACTATTAGATATTAATTGTCAATGAGTAGTAATTTTGAGAAATTTAGGTAGTTTCACCTTTATTTTTATTACTCTAAAGAGGAAAACATTTAAAGCATAAAGACAATGACTGCTTATAAATAATATTCTTAAGAATTATGTTTCACTTTTTTACTTTTTGTTGTACCATTATCATAGCTTTATACCAAAGGGGGGAAAAATCTTTGTTAACAACTTCATTTCACAATTCCAATTTAGATAATTTTTTTTTTCTTTTTGAAAGACAAAATACAGGTGAAAAAAGTTTTAAAAATATGTCAACATATTTTGTCTTTTATAAAATACCTGCTCAAAATGAAGTGTACTGAAGAGAAGCAATTATCAAGTAAATTGAGAATATCAATTCCTAATGTTAAAATAAACATATTAATAAAATGCAATATTTTGTAATGTTTGTATACTGCATACATACATGCACTGTAAATACACCTACATGTATACATTATGCATATCTTCAATCCTACCATTTAACTTATTTGATAACCACAGTATGAGTTATAAAATCTATGTACTTAAGTGCTAATTGGCAAATTTTAGTTAACAAAGGATTTTCTTTTAAAAACAGATAATTTAAAAATAAAAGCAAATTTGAGGGAAATGTAAACTTAAAAATTGTACTTAGGGGGAAGACAGGAAGGAAATAACATCAGAACAGTCTGGTCAATATTAAGTGTAGAGAATATATAAAGAATAAAAAAAGTCAAATTGTTAATGTAGTCATGCTCAGCGTCTCTTGGCTACTGTGGGAAATGGATAATTTGGATAGTAAGGGGAGAGACCTACTCTGCACTTTAAAAAATGTTTAGCACAACCAATTAATCTGTAGAATAGAAGAGTGGCTTTACTAGGGAGCAGAGAAAATATGTTACCACTTTTTTAAGGATGTATGAAGGATACATTCTAAATCATGAGCTCCATGGATGCTTTTGGACATATTAACTGGAAAAAATTGTAACTATACATAAAACATAAGTCAGTGAGCTTCATATCCTGAAGGACATATGACTTACACAAAAAATTCATATTTTATGTTTACTTATCCTATTAAGCTTAGTAAAATCAGCACATCAGGTCTATATTAGCCTTTCTTAGGGGCTGAGTGCTACAGGAATGTCTGTAGGAGTGTGGGGAGGCTTGGGGTGTTGTCTCGTTTTTACTTTTATAGAGTGTTGATTCATATATTCAGTATAGTTGAATGCTTCAATAGAATACAAAATACTTCCTGTGCTTTGTGAGTCACATAGAGGGCTCTAGGTGTCAAAGGATTCTCTTGTATTAGTTAATAATATGAAGATGGACCTTTTGGAGTGTTAGAGAAGCTAAGTGAACCTCTTACAGGAACTGCTTCAGAAGATCTGTACCTGTCTGGAGCATTTTTATAAAGAATACAATATTTAATTAAGGAATTTCCCCCCACTCCCACACATACTACCAGTTTGGTACATGCACTATTCTTTTGTAGTATGAGGGGTTTGCATCCATCAGAACAAGGTAAAATGAAAAACAAGTTAAATTCCAGGAGCTTGGAACCAGTTTCACAATGGCCATATTATTTGTTACCAGTGGCTCCTTCTTGGGCTTCTCAAACTTCTAGAATTTTAGATGACTTTTCAGGCAGTGGTATTAAAACAAAAAAACTTTTGAATAGATCCTAGAGCATAACTATTACAAAGATGTTTTAAGACCTGTATGTAATCTCCTTCACCTCTCCCCCCCACAACATAAATAGAACAAACTAGAAAAAAAATCATTAGAAAATGGCAAATTTCTAATGATAATCTTGTAGAAAAGAATCTTATGACAAGGTTTTAAAAAAAAATTTAGTATGAATGCTTCAAAAGAGCAACTTATCTGATAGTCTATAGTCCCCTAACCTCTCTGTCCTCTTGCAATACCCCTAGGAAAAAGATAATTCTTAAAGGAAATGTGTACATTTGGCAAACCATCAAGGCTTTGAAATGGTAGGTTGACCTTCCCCTCCCTTTTTTAGGGGACCACCTGAAAAAGGTCACTTATATGCATAAACCTCTTCTACTGCCTTTAAAAGTCTCTTTTTCGCCAATTTGCAAAATTTAAAAAAAGTATTAGGTGATTCACATGGGTTATTTCACTTTATTCAACCAGTAAAGGTAGAGGCCAGTAGAGGCCATTATCAATATAACAATAATAATAGTAGTAATTTTAGTGCATAATAATGAAGATAATAAATCAACATTTCCTAAACTGAGAGCAGTTTAGAATCTCTGACACTATGAAGCATATCATTCAGAAATTATACTAGGCATAAAATAACAATGACTTGATTTACTTAGTTTTAAAGTAAGAGTTTGGATCTTAGAAAGGTCAGATCAGTACTTTTACTTTCTCTTGTTGACCTTGTAAATGGGTTAGGTCATTGCCAGAAATCTGAATTCTTGGGAGAGCCATTTCTACTTTCATGTAAATTGATTCAATAGTTTAATAATATAATCCAATGATTAAAAACTTTCAGTCAGTTTACTACATCTGAGTTGATTTTTAAAAAATATCAACCTTTGGGAAGAGAGAGGTAGGTGTCTGGATGAATAGCATTTACAGTCAATTGTGGTGAATTGAAAAAATAATTTTTCTTTCAATAATTATGTTCTAAATGAGGTGAAATTTATATACTCTGCATTAAAGTAATGTTGAGGGCACTCTGGTGATAACAATGATGAGGTTTATTTTTGTCAAAACATGCTAGGCAAACATTAGTTGCTCTTTGTCAACTGTGAATTTCATACTACATTGTCTGAAGACAGAAAATTAATGGGTATCAGTTTAAAAAACCCTCAAAAGAAAGCCAAGTTCAAGGAATATGAAATTGCCAAGGCTTTCATAGGTTTTCTTAGGACTGATAGAATGATAGGAAACACCATCCTTTGTGTCTACCCTATTTTAGAAACCAGTGGGCGTGCTCATATCTGCTTGGGCATCACACTCAGGCATGAACTGAGCAAAGAATTAGGAAGTACTGACAGCTGGGATTGAAATAAATAAAGAGAAATGAACTGTTCTTTATACCTAGAAATAGCTGAAAATTATTGAAAGAATGTAGAGTATAGGGTTTCACGTTAGCACCATGAACTGTGATGAAATCCCATTTCTACCACCATGGCAGGACTATATGCAGTTAGGAAGCGAGAGTGGTAAGTTCGAGGCAATGTAGATTTCTGCTTCAAAACTGAAAAATACATGGTAATTTTAGAACAACAGAGTATGTGAAAAGAAAAAAATTGTAAGTAATTTCTTCTTTGCTTTTCTTCTTAGGAGGATTTTCCTGAACTGGGGACAGTAGTTGTGGGAGTGCTTTTAGCTAGTGGAAATCCAAGTCCTAAGCCTTTTGGCCTCTGCATAGCTTGAATGGGCTCAGAGATCCCCTTGCCATCTCGTCCAAGGCCTGACCCTGGTGTCCAGCCCATATTCTGAAGCATTCGGTTTCCAATGTTGTTTTCTAGGATTGGCTGGGCGTTTTCACCTACGAAGCCTGAAACGAGAACATGACAACATACATTAGTGTGGACATACATGAGGATAATAGGCTACAAAAACCATGAGCTTTTTTTCCAACAAGGTCCCAGAGACGTTGTTTATTCATTTTGGGGGTTCTTTAGGTACTTATTATAGTAGAGAGAATGGAAGAAAAATCTTGCTTAGAATTTCATTTCTGCCAGTATGTTATTTAACCTTTTGGGCTTTTGTGTTCTCATTTGAAAAAGAGGCATAATACGACATACATTGCTCACTGCATACAAAAATGTAGGATCAGATGAGATCATGAATGTAAAGAAAGTTCTTATAAACCACCAAATCTCTACAAGTAAATTTATTTTCATTACCATGTTAGCATCATGGGTGATTATGAAAAATTCTAACTTATACCATAGTAATTTACATTTTTCCAGGAACTTGACATATAAGACAAGCAAAATTAAAGTCAAACAAATCAAACAAAAAGCACAACTGATGGAATCCTGGATTCCTAGGAATTCAGATGTTTGCAATCCTCTTCTTGTCATTTATGACAAAGTCTGTTGCATTCCTTAATTCTCTTCCTCTTTATCTTTACAGATCTATGTTTAATGACTAGAGATGTAGGTAAAGAAAGAAAATCAGAGGAAAAGAATACTGAAGATCTCTATCTTCTCAACAGTCCTCCCTAATCCTCCAGGAATAATGATGTTTCACTCTCAAAGATCTGTAGATGCTTGTGGTGTACCAGCTGGGTATAATGTATTTCTGCTCTGAAACACTGTCTTCTAGACAGAGGTTGAAATGCACAACTTACCACTCTCAAAAGCTCATGATTCAGTTGTCTCTTTAGCACCACATTCTTCCTCCCCCTACACTCCTTTTCCACAATCATCAATTTTTTTTCTCTGATTCAGAAATTTAACAGCAATTTTTTCCCTACTCCTTACATCCTTTCATCTGAAAGGGGGGAAAAATGGTGGAACTCTCTGTCTTCTTCTCCAAGACTCTCTCCAGGATGGGAATATAGGCAAAGAAGGATCTTCAAGCATCAATAATAACAAAAATATCATTTATGGGGCTCTATATTATAGTTCTATTGCTTGGCTTGGGTAGTGATTATACAGACAGCCAATTTATTAGTGTTCTTTAAACTTTACACATACATTTTTATGTGTTCTTTGGTATATATATTTCACAGTAAAAAAAAAAAAAAAGGAAATGTCATTTACCATTTACCAATGGTAAATCTTAATGGTAATTTGTATCTGGCATTCTGGGGAACAGCAACTGGGTTGTTCCCCATGGAAACAAGGAAAAATGCAAAGTGCTAGGGATGAGTTTTCACAACTGTAGCTTTCTTAATTACTATGGAGTAATCATCCATTGATTTGAAAGGCCCGTTAGCAAACATTTTGGTATTCTCAATTTTCAGTGCATTTTAAGGACAGAGAATAGCAATAACCACCCTTGCCATTTGCTAAATTCATGACAGGGAGTAAGAACTGGGTTATAACAGTAATCAATGGGCTTTGGACTTATCAAATGCATTCTTAGCTCACTGACACAAGTACCTGAACATGCAACAGAAAAATACATCTTAGTATGTGTGGCTAGATCCATAAGGGCAGATATCACAGAAAATTTCTTGACTAACATTGTTCCCTACTCGGTCAGGGTAAAATACTCCTATACTCGTGAGTGAGTGAGTGAGTGAGTGAGTGTGTGTGTGTGTGTGTGTGTGTGTGTGTGTGTGTGTGTGTGAGAGAGAGAGAGAGAGAGAGAGAGAGAGAGAGAGAGAGAGAGAGAGAGAGAGAGAGAGAGGGAAAGAAAGAAAGAAAGAAAGAAAGAAAGAAAGACGGGTGGGAAAGAATAAAAAATGGATATCTTGGCTGCAAAAAATAAGAAAAGCCCTTTGTTGAAAATATGCTAAATATAAGAAAAAAGCAATTAAGTTTTTATTTTGCGATTATGACTATGGTGGCAACCTCAGACCTCCAAGGTATGTACATTTTCTCAGAGCAGTTGCTGATCAGGTATGCCCAGGTAAACAGTTGGTCTTCTATCCATGATTTTTCAGTGATTGCCATGAGTTAATTTAATTCTGTCCATAAGCTAAAATCAGATCAGAGGTCTAATGGTGCTCTAGGCTACACATCTGCTTACTCATATTTTTGGTACAACAGCTTACAAAAGTTCAGCTTCATAATTTGTTTAATATTTAAGAAAAAATATAAGGCCAATTTAAAACCTCTCTACAGAAACTGCTAAAATGATGGTAATAATAATAATTTTGAAATGTTGGTATTTAAGAATGGAGGCGTGGAGCTGGCCACTCTACTCTCAAGTTTGTATTTTTAAAGGTGGTAAAAAAAAATCATTCTCTCTCATTTTTTTAAAAAAGCAAAATAAAGCCTTACCTTGTACTTGGAAGACAAAAAAAAAAAAAAAAAAAAAAAAAAAAAAAAAAAAAAAAAAAAAAAAAAAAAAAAAAAAAAGAAAAGAAAGGAAAAAAAGAACATTTAACTCAACAAATGCTAAGTCTTTACATATAGAAGTACAATCTTAAAAAAAAAAGTAATAGATACTTCATTTTTCATGGAAAATGATTCTACAGTGAAATCCCCTGTTGGTCTCTCATCCTTATTTTATGAGATTAAGACCTGGGAGCGGAACAACTCAGTCTCAGCACAGTATCTATCACCACCATAATTTCCTTTTCTTTTGCTCCTGGCAGTGCTAAATCCTTTAAGTCCTTTCCTAGAAGGCTCTCCTTCTGCTCGGGCAATTGTAGCAAACTGCAGCCTACTAACCCTTATGCATACACCGCTCCTTCCCCTGTCTGCTGAACCTCTTATATCTATTACAGCCAAGTTGGCCCTTTTCCCTCAAATCTTCCAGAGAGTACCATGGAGGGTAATTCACTTGCGTAATTGGCTCAAGAGATGAAAATCTTGTATCGGCCTCTCTTAGCCACTAATCTATCCATCTGAAGGCAAGCCTAATTGGCAGCTTGTTTAGTAATTTGGCTCCTAAAGTGTCGTATTGATGTTGGATCAACAGCCAATGGAAGGTGAGGTGACACATGCTGTGCTTCTGTCTCTGCCCTGTGTTCAGAAGGCATTTATTAGTTTACCCTCACTTTCTTCCCTCTTTTCCCTATTACTTTACTAGCCAGCTAAGAGGCAGAGCTAATTACTGTTAGCGGTGTCATTAAAACTATAAGACTATCCTTTGTTCATAGTAACTACTTTAGGGGCACAAATTTTTTATTATTTTTAAGAATTCAAGGGGTAGCATCAATTAAGCACAATTTGAGAAATGAGAAAATGGTAGATGTTACTACTGTTTTTCAAATCTTTTATTTCATTTCTTAATGCAAAAAAGCTTCACTGAATTCAAACCATTCTATGTGATCTGCAATTATCACAGTTTCCATCATGATTTATTAAATAAAATCAATTCAAATAGTGAACTGCTTATAAATATGTGATTATTTTTTAAATAATGGAAATTTAATGTAAAACCAGTTTTTTGTTGTTGTTGTTTTAAGTGATGAGAACTTCGAATGATCTGTTATTGTCTTTGCAGGAGCAAGTATTCATATATATGTATATGGTACTGGGGATTAATTCCAGGGCATTCTACCCCCGAGCTACACCCTCAGCCTTTTTAATTTTTTTTGAAGCAGGGTCTTCCCAAGTTAATGAGGTTGGCCTCAAACCTGTGATCCTCCTGTATCAGTCTCCCAAGTACTAGGATTATAGACATGTACCACCATGTCCAGTTGCTAGTGTTCCTAATAATACATGTTTTGATTCTAGAGAAATATATTTCATGGGGAGCGATTATGTATTAAGAATATGCATTTTTATAAACTAAAAATAACTTGCAACAAAACTTAATTCTCACAGGTGCACAGGGATATGTATTTTCTGTAATCAGGACTACTTACTATGTGTCAGAAATGTGGTAAACTGGGAAGGTATATACTATTGTTGCTGAGGCTGGCCTTCAACTTGCTATCCTCCTGCCTCAGCCTCTGAGTTACTGGGATTAGGGAGCAGCCAAGGGGGATTTTTTTAATGATCTTTAAAGAGATTAAATCACTCAATTATATAACAAAGAAGCCACAATTCAAACTTTGGTTAAGTTTATTCAAAAAAAAACTTACATACTTTTTAATACCTGAACTGCCTCCCTATGAGAAATTTTAGTGAAGATGATATTTTAGACCATTAAGTAAATTATGGGATAATATGTGAATTGTAATATTAACTTCTCTCAATTTGTATGTGGAAAATATGTAGCACATATACACTGACATATGTGGATAATTTTAATATAAAGATGCTTGAAGCCCTTAGAAATTATGCTTCCATATCCATCATTTTATTTTCCTCATCAGCATGAAACGTAGGTAGTATTGGACTCATTTAATAGATGAAACTGATGTTTGGAAATACCCACTCAAAGGCCATAAGCTAGAAAATGTCCCAGTTAGAACTTGAGCTTAGGACATCTCAGTCCAAATGTTGACTGAAAATTAAAACTTTTATCACCAGTATTTTCTATTATATCATTTCTTCTGCCACGTTTTCCCAACTGACTGAGGTTTTATAGTACTCATATATTTCAAGTTCCTGGAAATATTATTTAACAAACATAACAAGTCTGACTGAAATAGCTCAAGATTCATTGCTATAAATCCAGCTTTCTCTGGCTAGTATTTAAATTGCACCTTATGCTTTAGCTTTTTATTATAAAAAGCATATGCGTGGTTTTATTCATGATAATAATCCCTGAATTTAACTGATGCATGTGTTACATTATACTCATTATAATTATTGGTATATCTGCATTTATTTTTACTATATTACTTGGGGCTACTAGTCTTACTTTTTCTATACATTTTTGTTTCTTTCTTTTTTGGCATCTATTACTTGCTTACATCAGCTTGAAATCTACACACTATATTTGTATCCATTTAGTGATAAAAAGTCAAAATGTGTATCTGACTTATTCCATCACATTATACATGCTATGATTGTCCAGAATTTTAGTTATCTCTTATTTTATACATCCAAATTAATCATCTTCATGGCCACTGTCAGTATCATTGTGATTACTTTGATAGATTCAATATTAATTTAGCTTTAGTATTCATATGGTTCATATTCAACCATTTCTTTGCTCACTATTCCTTTCTGATTTTCATTTTTCAGTGGATTCTGTTTTCTTCTACATGAGGAATCAAATTTAATGATGATTAGTCTTTATCTATAAGTGACTTTATTTCATCCTCAATCTTGGGTAATAGTTTAATTGGATATTTAACTCTAAGTTGATTTGCTTAATTTATCTTAGCACTTTGAAAATATTACCTCTTGTCTCCTTGATATGTTGCTGTTTTTAAGTTTGCTACCAGTATAATTTCATTCCTATATAGGTTATATTTTTTCTTTGTGGCTACAGTTACATCTTCTCTTTTTCTTTGGTTTTCTCAAGTTTTACTACAGTGTGTTTAGATATGATTTTATTTATATTAGTATTTCCTGATACAGATATCCCACTTGAATACAAAGATTGTTTTCCTGTAGTTATAAAAATTCTATATTGTCTTCTTGAATATTGTATCTCCCTATTCTCTCTAATCTTCTTTCTGTAGAATCTATTAGATATATGTTGAATTTCATTCTTCTGCAAGTCTCCAGCTTACTGTTTACATTTTCCATCTTTTTAGATCTCTGTGTTCTTTCAGGTAGTTCTTCTGATTTATCATAAAATACACTGTCTTTAGCTGTATTTAATTTGCGTTTCATTCATCTGGTGATCTGATAATTTTCAAAATACATAAAATAACTTAAATTTCTACTTTGTTCTTTACCATAACTATCTTTCCCTTTCCCTCAGTTATTCTCTTTCATTTTTTAATCTTTTTGTAATTCATTTTCTAGTTTTGGCTTATGAGATCATCTTCAGTAAGCTTTTATTTGCAGTGCTTCCTTGTGGCCTGGGCTGAAGGCATATATCTCTAGAGTTGTTCTACATTTTTTTTTTCCAGAGATCATTTTTTTTTTAATGTCAGTTTTTTAGCCTACTGTAGTACTTTTAATTTAGGAACTCCTGTGAGGACAGGCTCTTGGTTACAAATCTTCAGGGAGATTTCTATCTGGAGTCCAGGTAGAAACAAGATTGTTTATCTTCCCCTGTGCCTGTGGGTAGGTTTGGTTTTGGTCTTTCCATTTTTGCTGATAAAGCCTGTTTGTTTGCTATTTATTTATTTATTTATTTATTTATTTATTTATTTATTTATTTATTTATTTATTTATAGCACTGTAGATTGAGCCCAGGGGCATTCTAGCTCTGAGTTACACCCTCAGCCCTTTTTTATTTTGAAGCAGGGTCTGGCTAAGTTACCATGCACTGGCCTCAAACCTGTGATCCTCCTGTCTAAGCCTCCCAAGGACTGGGATTACAGGCGTATATCACTATGCCTACCCAGAGGACAGAGCTTTTTAGAGGTTCTCATTTCATAAGCAGCCTTACAATCAGCCCCCAGATGTCCCCTTAGCACAGGGACACTGACAAATATGCCTGAAGATTTTCAGGATTGGAAATAGTGTTTGTGGGCACAGGGGCTGCTCAGGATCATTTTTGGTCTTAATCATTTCCCTTTCTTTCCTGCAATCTCAGTTACACATCTAAAAAGATGGCTTGACATCTTCTTCAGCATTCTTCAGAATTCTATAGGTTGAATACTTTCTCATTATGTAGTTTCCACCTTGTCAGGAATAGCAATTGTTTTCTTCCTTATATGTGTGTTTATCCTGCCCATGTATTCTCTGAACTGAATTATAGTGAAGAACTATTTATTAAGACTTTCTCAAAACAAATACTAGAGCAGGCCAACAGCATATGTGTCAGGAGATGAAGGGCTTCATACTTCTAGGCTTTTGCTATTCATGCAGATAGTTAAAAAATATTAAAAGAAGTCTCCTCAGAAAAGTCTGTTTTAAATTATAGAAGAGATAAGGTACTCTAGAGGGGTCACAGAGATCCAGAGATAAAAGAAAATAAATACATAATCATTTGGAAGATAGGTTTGGACAACTGAAGAAATTCAGTACCTTAGAAAGCAGGTTATATCCAACATTTCTAATAATGTTTGGTTTGATTTTTATTTAAAAGAACACATTTTAAACACATCCCATTACTATTATCTGTAACCTGTTTTTACTGCTTTAAATATTTGTAAAGACTGTTTTCCTATTGAAATATTAGTAGGATGTGGAGGAAAAAGTTGAAAAGTCACAAAAAATATAATGTAGCCTCTTGGCAAGCACTCACATGTCCAGGAAAACAGTTACTTTGGAGCAATATCTATCAAAACTAGGCGTTTTTGTTTTTTGTGTTTTTTTTTTTGCACAGCTTATAATGTATAAAAAAGGGTAACTCCTTATAATGAAGATTTTCACTATGATATTATTTCAAGAGAAAGCAAAACAGTGTGAAGCAATACTAATTGTAAATAGCATTGGGTTCAGTACTGCATAGTAGCCAAAAAAATGTTTTTAAATGTAGTGACAATATCTCAATAAACACACTTAATTTTTCACTATGAAATCTTTAATAAACTACAACTTTTACTAAAATCACAGACCTCAGCCAACATTGCTGACTACCTTTATAAAGAGTGTTAATACTATTCTTATTTTGCTCATTGCTTTTCTTCACCTTTACAGATGACATTTTTCAAACTATAAAATGCATTCTGCTGGCAAACCTCCTTGCTTCAATAGTTCTCAATTTTACAACAGTAAATCTACATCCTTTGCTACTGAGACATCCACTATCTTTTGGTATGTGACTTTGAATGAGGCAGAGAACAAGCTGTACATTAAAAAAAATCAATATCTAACCTTATCAATATTCATTTTACTCTGTCTATACAAAATACAAAGGCGAAAGAGCAGTAAATAAGCTAAAGCACTGAAATAAATTCATTGTCCCTGTCACAATTAATAAATGTTCAACCAATAACACTGCTGACTGGTCTATAGCATTCTAAAGCAACTGAAATTATGCTTCAACACTATTACTAAAAGAGGGTGAGAAAAATCTTCAATATACCGTGTGATAAACTTGATCAGGTTTGGGGTTATTAAATTTGGGGTTATTAATTTTACATATTTTAAAACAGATTGTTATTTATCAGGAATATTATATGTAACTTTACCTTGAGAGTCATAAACCATTATATAAATCTAATCTGGGATTACAAAGTTAAAGGGCCTAATTATAGATTTCTGATAGGTTTTGGCAAATCCTTTTTATATTTGATTGCATAATATTTCACATAGAAACTAGAAAGGATAATTAAACAATGTTCAAGCTGTCATTCTTTTAACTCTTTCTCCTGTTTCATAGGAGAATTTTTTTTTCTCTTGCATTTTTTCATCTTGGATTCAATGTCAACTAAAAGCAAAAGGAACTGTGAAGATACATCTTAATTCAGTGTGTTTTGGGGGATGTGTGGAAGGACTGGAAAAAATGGCAAGAATATTATATTAAAAATAATTCTACATGCCAGCTCAACTTTGAAAGTTTACAAATATACCTGACTATTACGTGGATGACTATATTCTAGAACTTGAGGTTTGCAATATTCAGGGACAATAGGGTCTAGGATTCATAACCTCATTATCAAAGTGTATTTATGCAAAAGCATTTCTTACTTGAATTCAGATAATAATCTTCACCTCAGAGTTGATTCATTAGTGTTAGAAGATATTCTATTTAAAACTGAGGACTTTTAAGTAACCTCAATTTCTTTCTCTTTGAGAGGAAGTTATGCATAGATTTGAAAAATTACATTGAAAATGAGTAACATATGTCTACTCCATTACTTTTCGAGTAACTAAAAAAGGCATTGAATTTCTATGAATTTTATCTTTTAAGCAAAAATCTAGTAATAAGAAAAAATTCCTAAATCTTAAGAGAATCGCAACACTTTTGAAACATAACACCTGGAAGAAGCTTATGACAAGAAACCATGATAGGCTAAAGTTTTATGTTTGTACCTATACTCCATATAAATGATTTCCTCCGATGTTACTGAGTTGTAACGTCAAAATCACCTTGTAGAAATAATTATATTATCCTTTCCTCAGCCATTATGCATGTTCCTTCTCACTTCACATATGTTCAGAGCATTTGGACATGACCCTGGTGTTCTCTTTCCCTTCCTGCTGCCACTCGGGTGCTTTAGTAACATTCCTACGATTGTTCTTGCGCTGATTGTTCTGCACTGATGTTTGAATCACTGAGAGATAAGAGAATTCAGGGGACCATTCAGTTGAAATGGGGATGTTAAAGAATCCTACCCTGCCTTAGGAAAGATTTGAAGAACTTATGATATGTATTTGATCTAAAATGTGGCTGTGTACTCTTTATGCAGTTATTAGAAATATGTAATTAATGTTCTGTATTTCTGTATAGCAATAGCTGGACAAATATGTAAATTTTAAGACATTTAAATAGTGAGTTCAAATCAACATATGCAATATAGTGGTCTTTACACATATCTCACAAGGTACATTGTTATGGAAAGACCAAGGGATTAAGGGTCACAAAGACTAAGGACAGATACTTCTCCTTGCTGTTCAATAATTATGTCATCTTGGCAGCTAACTTACTACTTCTCTGAATCTTAATTTTATGATTTGTAAAGTGTTAACAATACCCATTTCACATAGTTGCTGTAAAGATAAAATAATAGTTTCTTGCTCATCATAGATATTAAATATGTGGTAAATATTCTACATACATGCAAACATACTTTATAAACAGGTGTTTCCTAATTTCAATTCCTGAAGATTCACTACTGCTAGAAGATCAAGTATTATCACTAAATGTATATTTCATAATGTAGATGTATATTTTATAATGTAGCCACTTATATAAAACAACTGCTTAGGAGTACTCTAATTTTAAGTCATTCTTCAATTTTCTAGTGCCAAACTATGGAACAGCTTCCTAAAATAGACAATATAGCTTCACATCTTTAATTTTCTTTAAATTTACCACGCAAACATTTCCAAAAGCTATTCATACTATCTATCTATCTATCTATCTATCTATCTATCTATCTATCTAATCTTTTCCTTTCACTGGTCATTCTTCTGTTGATACAAATCTTATTTTCATATTCTCTAATTAAAATCACTTTTCATTACTCAAATGACTTTGAGAGAAAGTTTATCAGTCTCAATGGTTATAGATCCAGGCAATAGGTCAAGGTTAATTTTCTTTGTAACTGATCAAGTATTTATACCAAAAGCATTTCCTCAAGGGTTTTGCTGCATCACACATCTATTGGCTTACTCACTGTTTCTTCATACATGGTGCTGACTACACTTTAATGTCCATTGGCTTCCTCCTATCACTGACTTATCTGTGCTTTCCTTACCTTATCTCTTGCATGAGATCTTGAAAAAAATACTCCTCTTATTCACATCCTTCACAACTAAGTTTGAGTCTTTACCCTCCAGAAAAGTCTGCTGTCCTCTCTGGTCAACAGTGACTTTCCTCTGCTCAGTCCTTATGGTTTTCTCTAATCACACTCATTATTAGGGTGGCATGTCATTAGAATGACATCATTTTTTGGCTAGAAATGAGAATTTTTTATTCTAATGCTAATGCTGTCTAAATAAAATGAATCTAAGATTGCTACAGAGATGTGACTAGGAATCAAACTGCCACATTCCTAAGCCAGGTTCTCCAACATGGGACCTTGTTACTGCTGCTAAACTTTTTAAATTTGTTACGATCAATCTCTCCTGGCATCAACTGTCATTTCATCTATGTATGTCTTATTTTCCAGCAAGACTAAAAAAAAATTTGAGGCCAAAGATACAGCCTTTAAAGTTTTTGTATCCTTTGCCACCTTCACATAAAATTTTGCATTTGGGCAGGTAAGTAGCAAATATTTGATTGACTGGCTAGCTGGAGAATCTATGCAAGGAACATGTAGTTAAGTCCTGATACCAAATGCACATAATTTGCTTTAGTAGTTTCTTGCCACTGTGCCTCTTTTTCAGTACAAGTGAGGAAGAAATATCTATATTTTATTCTTGATGATTTATGAAACCTACATTTGTGCTCCACTCCAATACCCTTTTGTTTTACCTGCTGTAGTAGGTCCAGGCAAAGGTGCAGCTTTTCTTCTCCTTTTGATGTCTCCTGTGCATAAGGATCCTAAATGCATGCTTGTTTGCCTACAAGTAATTATCAGAAAGAAAGAAAAAAAAAACTATTAACAAAGGAAGAAAACAATGACACATAAATACATAGCTTGTATAATCTGAAACTAGATCAAAACATTCTCAAAAAAGACAGAGCTGCATAGGAAAACCACCAATCTTGTTTATATCGAAACATAATTACGTTTGTTGACAAGCGCTCAGCAGCTAAATGCCCCATCATAAATTGTTACTGGAATGAATAATATAAAAGGAATGCTTTTTAATTTTCAAAACTGGCAATCTTTCTGGCTCAACATAAAATCAAACACTGTTGCTTCTGACAGGAAAATAGCTAAGATTAATTATCTAAAGAGATCACAATATTGTTGCTAGGTTATCAATTGGTTACTAATGCTTTACTGTCAGAACAACATTTATTACAGGAAAAGTATGATCAATTTCTCTTAAGATATTATGCAGCAGTGAATTCTCTTAAAACATTTTAAATAGATAAAAGGAAATAGTGCTGTTCTCCTTATAACTCATATGCTTAGAATTGTTTATTAGCGAGGTGAGAAAACATAATTTGGATGCATTACTGTTGGTCTACAGCTACTAAATAGTCTAACATAAGATTAGATTCTATATGTAAAAACATGATATTTAAGACTTGAGAAGTGGACCTTTTGTTGTTTTTTGGAACCAGTCACAATTAGATTACTCTGTGTAATCTTTGTCTCCTAAAAGTTTCAGAAAAACAAGAAATGGCCCAGATGGAAATCAAAAAGGCTAAAGCAAAAATGGAAAGGATTTAAAAGCCTTCAAACTTTTCAAGCTACAGAGGGAGGCTGTGTTCATTTCTTGGATCATAATCCTTGATGTGGGGTTGGAATAGGGTCTGGGGATCATGAAGCAAAAATAAATGAAGCATGTTTATTATAGAACATGCTATTTAAGTAATACATAGGAATATCTGGTAGTATCATGAGGTTTTAAAGGATGCAGTTTGAAAACAACCAGATTATTAGAGAAAAATACAAAGCAAAATATAGCTCAACAACAAAGATACATATCTGTACTATATACATATACTCATCTATTTATAGATAATGAAAAGTTAGTGCTGGGAAGTAAAATATAAGTTCTATCCATAAGGCACATAAAGTTGCAATGACTGATTTAATCCAAGGAGCACAGACACACAAACATACCATGAACACCATGAACATCTACCAACATAACAGTAAGTGGGCATTAAACTAATTTTCTCTTCCCTTTGTGCTGAGTCCATATGGTTTCTTTGTTTTAGAATAAATCTCTATATTTCAAAAGAATCAGTTCATACAGTTCATTTTTCTTCTGTTTTGTTCTCAAAATGCTTATTAACATACAAAACCTGTTACATTTTTACTGGCACTTTCTTAGCTCATGATTTCAAGAAGAATGGTTATCTTCACATTTGTTTATTTTAAACCAATAAAGAAAAATGAACAATTATAAAAATCACAGAGAGCCGGGCGTGGTGGCACACGCTTGTAATCCCAGCATTTGGGAGGCTGAGATTGGAAGATCCGGGTTTGCGGCCAGCCTCAGCTACCTAGTGAGGCACTCTGCAACTTAGTGAGACCCTGTTTCAAAATAAAGAATAAAAAAAAAATAGGGCTGGGGG
>PVLC010011487.1:9245-47038 GCA_004027655.1 Graphiurus murinus
GTACTGGGGATTGAACTCAGGGGCATTCTACCTCCGAGCTACACCCCCAGCCCTATTTTTTATTCTTTATTTTGAAACCGAGTCTCACTAAGTTGCGGAGTGCCTCACTAGGTAGCTGAGGCTGGCTGCGAACCCGGATCCTCCGGTCTCAGCCTCCCGAATGCTGGGATTACAAGCGTGCGCCACCACGCCCGGCTGATCTGTGACTTTTTATATGGCAGCATAGTTGTGTTGATATCCTTGTTGTAAAATCAGAAGCATTAATTGCTTAACTTGGTTTCTGGGGTATGTGTTACACATTTCATGTCTGAAATGAGAAAAGGGGGAGATGCAGGGTTGCAAAATTTTTCTAAGTCCCTCCAAATGTGGCTTTGTTCTTATAAGTCGTAGAATTGCATGGCTGCATATAATTCTGTCACATACATGGCTGTAGTTGAAAAAACACAGTTAAAACTGACACAGGAGAGGAATGATGGGCCAAGATAGGATGAATCTAGTTTCTTTGGTCCCCAGTTTTCATAGCATTCAATTATATAATTCACTGTGAGTTAACATTTTTTAAAAGCAGAATTATTCTTGAAAAATGAGTTGGCAGTAGTCCTCTGAAAGTTTAGAGCTGTAAGCACAAATTATTACAAACTGATATGTGATTCAAGGCTGCTACATTTAAGTGCCAATAGAAACCAAATTGGCACTATTAGCAGCATGTGGTCCAGAAAATAGAAAAAGGGAAAGGTGTTGATAGAGTACTTTCTCACAATAGAATTAAGTGCAGAAGTCACAAAAGAATTGCAGTGGAAAAACGGGGTTATGACTTAGGAGGAACAAAGCTGCCATATTCTTTATATCGAATTGAAACTTGATCTTCGAGAACATTACTTTGGACTATTAAAAACTATTTAATATCTTGCATGAAAATTATAACTCCAAATATATCAACAAACATAAAAATAATTTTGGTAGCACTGTGGAAGCTGTAATATATGCCTTGCTGTTATGGCTTAACTCTTTATCATTCTTAAGTTATCTAATTTTTACTTGCCAAAATACCAAAACATGACTTCAACAGCAAATAAAGGTATAACTTAAGAAATACTGAGTGTAAAGAGACTGGGTTTGTTCTTTATCTATATAGATCCAGGTTTGAAGCATGATTCTTTAACCCATAGTTAATTTATAAACTAACACTAAGGAAACTTGCTTTTGAAGATAAGTCTTCTAAAAATCTCTACACTATCCTTCTGACTTGATATGTTGTTCTCTAAATTACATTTTTCTAGCCGGGCTTGGTGTTGTACACCTGTAATCCCAGTATTTGGGAAGGCTGAGATGGGAGGATTACAGATTTGAGGACAGCCTCAGCAAGCAGTGAAACTCTCATCAGCCTAGTGAGACCCTGTTTCAAAATAAAAATAAAACACGGCTAGCTGGGCATGGTGGCGCATACTTGTAATTCTAGTACTTGGGAGGCTGAGACAGGAGGATCACAGGTTTGCAGTCAGCCTCAGCTGCTTAATGAGGCCCTCCACAACTTAGTGAGACTCTGTTTCAAAATAAAGAATAAAAATATAGGGCTGGGGTTGGGGGGTGGTTGTAGCTCGGAGGTAGAATGCCCCTGAGTTCAATCCACAGTACCACAAAAAAAAAAAAAAAAGGGCTGGGTTGGGAGTATTGCTCAAAAATAGAATGTCCCTAGGTTCAATCCCTAGTGTCGCACATACAAAAAAATTAGATTTTTCTTTACATTTTTATGAATATTAAGTTCAGTCATATAACATGGTCAAAAAAATGAAGTGTTTGAATAGACTCTTTAAAAAGCTGTATGTTTTATAATAATTACAAATATTCAAATAATTTGACTACAGTAAAATCATTTACTGTCCACTGGCCATCTTTATTTGGAAATCCTATATATATTTCACATACTTTTTGTTTAATTCATAAAGTTATATTTACCAAGTCTACATACACACACACACACACACACACACACACACACACACGCGCGCATGTGCACGCATAAAATAGTAATATACCTAAAATCACAAGTCATTAAAGCAAAGCCATAAAAATTCATAACACTTAGCCAGGTGTGGTGGCCCATGCCTGTAATCCCAGTACTTGGGAGGCTAAGACAGGAGGATCACAGATTCACAGACAGCCTCAGCAATTGAGAGGCCCTCTGAACTTTATGAGACCCTGTTTCAAAATAAAAATAAAACAGAGCTAGAGGTAACTCAGAAGTAGCATGCTCCTGGGTTCAATCCCCAGTACCACCCCCCCACACACACACACACAAATGAGAATGCGTTAATGTGTTTTTATACAAATAAAGAACCATTTGGTTTTTTGTTTTTTTTTTTTTTTGCGGTACTGGGGATTGAACTCAGGGGCATTCTACCTCCGATCTATACCCCCAGCCCTATTTTTTAATTCTTTATTTTGAAACCGGGTCTCACTAAGTTGCGGAGTACCTCACTAGGTAGCTGAGGCTGACCTCGAACCCGGATCCTCCGGTCTCAGCCTCCCAAATGCTGGGATTACAAGCGTGCGCCACCACGCCCAGCTATATTGGTATTTTAAAATATGATTTTTTCTCAATAGGAATTAACAAGTTATGTCAAACATATGCACTATAAATGCATGTAAAACAATAAACATTAGGAAAATTCTTATTGAATCTCAAAATTTCTTCTTTATAATATTCATGTTTTTAAAATACTTTCATGTATTTTACAGCTCTAAAACGTTTCTACTGAGGTGCAGTCTACATACAAAAAGATTCACTTTTGTGAGACACAGTTCTGTGAGTTTTGGCAAGTGCATACAGTCCTTACACATTTTGAAAGCTAAAGCTGGTCTCTCCTTGTCTTTCATCCCTAGTATTTTTTTATCTCAAGGTTATTTCATGATTATCATTATGAATTTTAATTACTGCACTGCAGCTATTCAGAACTTAATAATTTTAGTAATGTCCAATGTTTCCTCTTTGTGCTTAGTGGAATTAGTGAATAACACTTGTTTTGTTTTGTGGTACTGGGGATTGAACCCAGGGGCATTCTACCTCTGTGCTACATCCCCAGCCCTATTTTATATTCTTTATTTTGAAGCAGGGTCTCACTAAGTAGCTGAAGCCAAACCTGGATCCTCCTGTCTCAGCCTCCATGTCCTGCTGAACAACACATTTAAGGAACTTACTTTTTCCTCTTTCCCTACTCTCAGGGCTTGGTATATCCTCTGTTGTTTCTGACCTCGACTGTTGTATCAACCTGTGCATGGCTCTGCTGTCCACTGTCTTAATTCCTTCCTAGTTTATCTCCCACACTGTTGCTGCTGGTCTTTGTTAGTCATAGAGCTGATTATCTTAACCCTCTGCTTAAGATCTTTAATGGGTTCCCAATGATGTCTTTAGAAGTAATATGTACTTTTTCTAGTCAAACAAATTCTTTCTGGAGTTGGTTCCCACCTGATGTCTTGCAATCCTCCTTTCTCCTTCCCTCCCATGATCTGCGTGACTGTACCAAGTGCACATTCCTAGACATGCAACCTTCTGTCATCTTGGTACTTTCATATGCTTCTCCTTCTTACTTGCAGGTCTTTTTGAACCCTGCTGTCCATTAGCTGCCTTTCACAAACCTTCAGGTGCTCTCTTGTGTTTTTGGTACTGTTGGCCTCAGTTCCTCTAGCAGTGCTAAGCACCTTGGACTTGATCACTTGCCCAAGTGTATCCTCTGGACCCTGGGGCACTTGGTATCAGACAATGTATCTGCTCCAGTCCTGCCATTGTGTGGCACAATATGGGACACACATAAACATTCAGGATGTCTGTTCAATTAGTAGACTGTATAGTTACACATGGAGTATGATGCCGACCTGAAACCCATGAGGGAGGGAACTGCACTGGGGGCACTGCCTCAGCATCAAGCTCCCTAAAGGACAGTGAGCCCCCGGAATACGGATGTTAGCCAGGACTGCGAGGTCAGAAGCAGCAGATGGAAACAAGAGGACAGATTTGTTGGCTTTGATCCTAACAGGGAAGGGGAGAGAGGAGAAAAGTCAGAAAAGGGACTTGAAGAGAGAAGTAAAATAAAGATCCTCTCTCCCATGGCTGGCTGACAGGTTACAAATGTTCCTTCTTGTGCTCCTGCTGAGGAAGCAGTTGTCTTGGCGCCTGGCACACCACTCCTCTGATTTCTTCAGAACTGTCACTGGAATCTAGAATGCTTTCTCTGTGTATTTGATTTTTGTTTTAGTCTTTCACAGAAGTCAAACAATCTCAGTTTGGTGCAGTGCAAAAAAGAGATGGTGGCTGCATAGCTCCCAGGGTTCTGAGAAGGCCAATCCTTCTAGAACTGAGAGAGGCCTTGGTGGATGGGTGAGGCCTTGGACTTGCAGAGGCCATGGCACTGGGATTTGAGTCTGTGTGGTCTAGATTCCACAGGAATAGAAAGCCCCACCTAAGTAAGACACACATACAACAAGAAAGACTGGAAATAAACACACAAAAAAGAGATGAAGACCAGGGTGGTGCATATCTATAATCCTAGCTACTCAGAAGACTGAGGCAGGAGAATCCCAAGTTTGAGGTCAACCTGGGCAACTTAGCAAGGCCCTGTCTCAAAAATAAAAAGTAAAATGCCACTAGGTTCAACTCCCTGTACCACAAAAGAACTTAGTATGAGGAAAGTGAGATTATAGTTCTTGTTGTTTCTCTATTACAAGTTAATAATAAAAGGAAAGTTTTTTCTAAAAAAAAAAAAAGACAAATCTATATTCAGATATACAGATGCTCTTCAACTTATGATGGGGTTACATACTAATAAACCCATCATAAGTTGAAAATGTCATAAGTCAAAAATGCCCCAATATGATGGCATATGCCTGTGGTTCCAGCTTCCTGGGAGGCTGGGGTAGGAGGATTGCTTGAGCCAGTCTGGGCAACATAACAAGTTCAAGGCCACCCTGGAAATACAGCAAGACTCCATCTCAAAACCAAACAAAAACAAATACACATTTAATAGGCCTACCCTACTGAACACTCTAGCTCAGCAACACAGAACGCTGCAGAGCATGGATGGTGTCCCGGTGTGATCTGGGGGCTGGCAGAGCTACAGCTCTCTCGGTTCCTGCCCAGCAGCAAAAAAAAGAGAAGACTGGACCACCTATAGCTAGTCCAGGAAGAGACTGAAATTCAAAATTCAAAGTATAGTTGCTTATCGCTTTCACATCATCATAAAGTCAGAAAATCAAAGTCAAACCACTGTCAGGAACCATCTGTACATCCTTTACGGCACTTTTTCCTTAAGTACAAAAATCACATAGTGCATTTAATTTTATCATGTCTCTTTAGTCTCATTTCATCTCACTGGTTTCTCAGTTTTTTTTCTTTTATAACTGACTTTTTTGAAGAACAGAAACTATCGTTTTAATTTTTGTCTTTTATGACTGATTTTTTTGAAGAATAGAAGCCATTGGTTTTTCTTTGTTTAAATACAGTTTTCTCTTTGACATTTCCTCATGATTCAGGTTATACACGCCCAGTACTTAAGTGACATATGCTTCTCTTGGAGTCACAATCAGAAGCATACAACGCCTGTGTATCCCTCACTGATACCATTAGTTTTGATCACCCAGTCCAGGTGCAGCCCAGGTTTTTCACTATATAGGTACAAATTTTCCCCTTGTACTAAGCAACCCATGGAGAGATTCTTTAGCACCATTAAAATATACTGTTTCTCATCAAAATCTCCCACCACAGTTTCCACTGATGATTCTTACCTAAACCAATCTTTACTATGATGTTTGGTTACAATTATCCAACTCTTCCAGTGCTTTCAAGTTCATCAGTCAGCGCTGCACTGTGGAGTTGGGTCCTCCCTATTTTCATCTATCTGTGCACCTATGTATCTATTAGACTACCTACAGATTACCCCCCACACACTCATTTAAAACTTATTCTTAATTATTTGACATACAAATTTCCCCTTATTTGGTCCATGAAAGCACCTTAAAGCTGGTTTCTGTATTTTGACATGCCCAATTCTTTTTTCTTCTCTTCAACTCTTACAAGTAGCCTTCATTCCTTTTACTGAAAAATAGTATCAGAAACCAAGACCTTGGTGCCAGGTATGCTCACTACCACTTGGGTATCTTGCCTTCTCAGCACTTTCATGAACAGAGCCAAGAAAGGTATATTTAGATCATATATTTATGTTTGCTTAGGTCATTTTATATTTATATAAATCTGATGTACACATACATATGCCATACATGGACTTACATTGTACATGTATATATGTATTTAAAAATATTGTAAAAGATGCCTCATTGAATTGGCTATACCATTTGCTTACAATTTCCTTATGCAAGAAACTATTTCAAATTTCAAATTATTTGGCCTTACACTTGTTTACTGGTTTAAGTCATCCCATATGAACCAATAAGCATATGGCCAACTCGCCCATAACAAACAAGAATATGATGAGGACAAGAGTAATAATCTAAGTGGACGATGAAGCCCAAATATAACACTTAACCAATGGAATGTGCAGTACATCAGTAATGTCTATTCTAGCTAGTATAAAAGCCTATCCAGTCATGCCATCACCAAGCCACTTCTTACCAGTCTGACTGTTCACCTCCCTGTGTCCTTTCAAGAGACACAAGAATGTTAGCAACTAGAAGACACTTGTGGCACTTAAAGCAGAAAAAGAGGCTGAGCATTTGAGAAGTCAGGTCCTATATCCCTTTCCTACCACCTTCTTACATGGGAAATAAATGTTTGAATTTGACAATGTTTTGTGGTTTGCATGGTTTCTGAGTTCTGCTTCTGTGTGATACATATCCTGGAACTAGATTTTTGCTGTGACCTCAAGTAAAACTGAAGTTGAAACTAAAATTGGGAACAAGCAGGTACATGGACTTATGCTGTATGCATACTAATGCAATGTAAATATCAACACTTATAGTCAATATAACTTAAGGTTTACATACTGGCCTTCTACCTTGGCCTTCCTTTAGTCTCGGCTCTACAAATAAACATTCCAACTGCTCACTATCAGTTCTTTCCCACAGTTTATTTGAATAAAACTCACTGTTTAGCAGACTCCTCAAAGAGCCTCCCTGAGTAGGTTATTCTCTGAGTTCTTTTATGCTTCAAACTTTTCCTATAGCTTTAGTCATCAAGGAAGCTGGCAGGATATAATTATTTGTTTGTATTGTTTTCCTTTTCTTTTAAAAAAATGTTGCTGTGGTGTTGCCGTACATTATGTGTTGCTTTTGAGAAGTATGATACAACTAATTATCCTACCATGAGTAATTTATTTCTATCTTCTTGCCTGAATTCCTGAGGGTTCTTTAAAACCTTCAGTCTTATATTACTAATACTAAATATTAAAGTAGTACTAACAATGGTATTGCTAGAATATACTCAAGGTGGATCATTATCACTATTGATTTTCCCCACTACTCAATAGACCATTTCAGTGTGTAGACTTAAGTCTTCTTTTATTCTTAGAATTACATTTTTTGTATAGTTTTTTTCTCTTTTATGGACTCATGTTGTACATATTTAAATGTGCTTTGCCTTTCTCCATTTCAGCCATTTTTCTCTGAAAAATCATTTTTTCTTTTCTTTGTTAATTTAAAATTTTAAAAAGTTTCCCCATTTTTCTTCAATTCCCTTATTAAATTTTTATTTGAATCTATTATCTATTCTTCCTTAGGGATCTTGTAAATAGACATCATTTCTGATATGATTCTATCTTTCCTTTTTTTCAGAATCCAATTCACTCTCACTATACCCCCCCCCATTTCTTTGTTTTTAGTATCTGATTCAAGGTACATACACACACACACACACACACACACACACACACACACACACACACACATCTAAATGCTTGTCTGAGGATACTTATTCAGTATGGAGTGTTGTGTTCCCAAGTTTGTTTGTTTTTCTTTCTGCACAATGGTTAGATTTGGGGGAATGTTTTAATTTGCATTTTGTGTTTTCTTTTTACAACAGTTTTTGTATTCATTATTTTTCCTATCTTTAAGCAGTTGGTACACAGGGTTCAATGTATAAAAGGTCCCTCCCTATAAAAGATTCAGTGAGGTTTGCTTGGTTTGAAGGATGAAGGAGATCTGGCGTGTGACTTTTCTTGTTTCTACAAGACCTACAATTTTCTCCTTTTAGTTCATTCTCTTCACTGGCCACATCACCAACGTGGCCACCTCGTCAGTGTGTACCTGGTTTCCTCTAGAAGCAAGGCTTCCTTAGGTCCTGCTCAAGTCCTTATCTTAGCTGAAGCTATGAACTGAGCAAGCCTCAAGAACTTTAAAATGCCTCTAAAAATTGGTAAGACACTATCAGAAGAAAATAGAGATTGAGAATGGAACAGCGGGTGAGGATTAGGAACTCCTGGTTTGGCTTGGTGTTTAAGCATGCATATGAATTTGAAATGTTTCTGAAGTGAATATGAAGTGTTTTTGAAATGAATATGAAGTGTTTTTGTCTCCCCCATATTCCTACCTGAATGTGGACAATGAACAATGAAGAAAAGGCCTAAACCCACTAAGGTTGCCAGAGCAAAACGACAGAGAGAGCCTAGATTCTTAGGGGCATGGGCTGCCTGATTCCAGACTTCCTGTTATGTGGGTATTATATAAATCCCATTTATTTAAGCCACTGTTGTTGATTGAATTTTCTACTTTTTGCAGCCAAAAGCACACAGTGACTATGATAGGCACTGGAAAAGAAAGATGAAGCAATGGCTCCTTCTCAAAAAGCTCAGTATATACTAAAGTAAACATAACCAATGAAAAACTGTAAGACACCAAACAGAATGCACTATGATCCAAATATGGTGCTGTAAGAATGCAGAGGGAGAGATCGAAACCAGCTGAAGCATCAGTGAAGGCTCCAGTTGGTTGACTGCTATGGGCCCTGGAGAACTGAGTGAATTTAACAGAAATGTCCATTCCACACTATAGCAATAGCACAAGGAAATGTGCAATGAAAATACAAAACATTTCCAAGAAATGCAAAGGGCTATTGAGTTGACAAAGGATTACTATCCAGAATTTATTGTATTTTTAAAATTTTTTATATTTTATTCATTTATTTATTTATTTATCTTTGGTACTAGAGATAGAACCCAGGGTCTTTCTATCTCCAAGCTACACCCCCAGCCCTATTTTTTTGGGGGGGGAAACAGGTTCTCACTAAGTTGGAGGGGGCCTCACTAAGTAGCTGAGGCTGGCTGGGAACCTGTAATTCTCCTGTCTCAGCCTCCCAAGTACTGGGATTACAAGTGTGTGCCACCACGTCTGGCTCAGAATTTATTTTAAAATTCCTGTAGTAAGATAAATGATACAATTTAAAAAAGGCAAAGAATACCAAAAAGCACTTCACAAAAGAAATCTAAAAGGCTAAAACACATGAAAAATGCTCAACCTCATTAGTAATCAGGGAAATGTAATTTTAAAAATCACAAGATCACGGAAATGTAATTTTAAAAATCACAAGATCACAGCAAGATTTGCACCTACCAGGTTGGCAAAGATTTTTTTAAATCTGACATTAAAAACTGTTGGACAAAACAAAGAACAACTAGATTGTGTATATACTGCTGTTAAACAGTATATATAAACTGTTTTGGGGGGGGTTATTTGTTTTTTCTTGTTTTTAGTACTGGGAATTGAATCCAGAGGTATCCTACCTCTGAGCTATACTCTCAGCCCTTTTTATTTTTTATTTTGAAACAGAGTCTCACTAGATTGCCGAGGGTCTTGCTAAATTGCTAAGGCTGTCCTCAAACCTATGCTCCTCCTGTCTCAGCCTCCCAAGTACAGCGATTACAGGAGTGTGCCACCATTCTCAGCTTAAACAGTGTAAATAAATAAAACCATTTTGGGAAAATGAATCAGTACTTTACAGTACCATTTGAAGATGTATATACTCCCATGACCACGAGAGTATTTGACTTCCAGGTATGTGTCTTGGAGAAACTCTCATACATATGAGAGTTTGTATTCAAGAGAGAGAATACAAAATATATTCATAGCAATACTGTTTTTAATAGGAAAAAAGAAAATGAATATCAACTGACAGTGGAATGACTAAATTGTAGTCTTTATACATGCAATAGAACAAAACCATAGTAATAAATAAAATATACCTACAATGGATAGACAATTAAACATAAAATCCAATTATTAAATAAGAGGAAATTCTGTAAATGGACAATTTCACAAAAGAGGAAGACCAAATGATTAAATCTATCAATACTCAAGGAAATCCTAGTTCAAAAATAGAATATTTTGCTTCTATAAAGTCATTAAAATTTTAAAATTCTTCATACCAATAGTTGACAAAGTAAAATGAACTCTTGCTGATTTGTAGATTTGTAAATATTGTAGATTTATGAGATCTTACAATTGGTTTAGAAAGCAATTTGGAGCCAAGCATAGTAGCACACACTTGTAATCTCAGTACGTGGGAGGCTGAGACAGGAGAATCACAAGTTTATGGCCAGCCTCAGCAACTTAGTGAGGCCCTCCACAACTTAGACCATTTCAAAATAAAAGAATAAAATAGGGCTGGGGGTATAGCTCAGAGGTAGAATGCTCCCGGGTTCTATCCCCAGCACCACAAAAAGAAAGAAGAGGAGAGGAGCGGAGCGGAGCGGAGCAGAAACAAGCAAGCAAACAAGCAAGCAATTTGGCAATACTGAGTAAAACTGAAGGTATGCAAATCTACAACTCAATGACTCTATTCCTACATATATACCACAGAGAAACTCTTACACATATGTATATGAAAACACATCCTGCCACAGTCAATATCAATGCACAGCAATGAAAAGTAAAAGCTTGAATGTCCATCCAGAAAATAACATTAAAAAAATATATAGCATATTATTCATACAGTGGAATACTATAGAGCAGTGAAAATAAATTAATTAAAGTTATAGGTGTTCACACTAACAATTCTATTTATAACATTAACAAGGAAGGACATGTACAATGTGAATAAGTATGTGTTTAATAAGATGTGAATATGTCATTTATGTAAAGAGAAACTGCAAAAGATTATTGTATACTGTAGTTTATGTCAAATTATAAAAACATAATTTGGGATTAAAGAAACTAAGTTCAGGATAATGGTTACTTCTGGAAAGGAAAAGACAGGAGAATGGGATCGGGGAGAATGCTATAGTTTGGATCTTAAAGGTCCCCCAAAGGCTCCTGTTTTGAAGGCTTGACCCCTGGCCTATGGTGCTATTGGGAACCTCTGGGAGGCAGGGTCTAGTGGAAGTAAGTTAGGTAAATAGGCGTGTGCCCTTGAAAAGGATAGTGAGACTCCAGTCCTTGCTCTCTGTCTGTTTTGCTTCCCAGCTTCCATGAGTGAATAGTTCTCCTTCACCATGTACTCTCACCATGATGAACTGAACCACCACAGGCCCAAAGTAACATGGCCAAATGACCATGGATCGAAACTTCTGAAATCATGAGCCAAAACAAACCTTTCCTCCTTTCCACGTTTGGGATTACAAACGTGGTGGTGCATGTTTGTAATCCCAGTACTTGGAAGGCTGAGACAGGAGGATCACAGGTTCACAGCCAGCCTCAGCTACTTAGTGAGGCCCTCCCCAACTTAGTGAGACCCTATTTCAAAATAAAGAATATAAAATAGGGCTTGAGGTATAGCTTGGAGCTAGAATGCCCCTGGGTTCAATCCCCAGTACCACACATACACACACAAATAAAATAAAAAAATAAACTGATCTCAGATATCTTGTCACTATGACGGAAAGCTAACATAGAATACATGCCCTTTAACTAATTAGTAATACTAAGCTTAGATAATTCTAGTTGGTTGATTTCTGTACCTATCAGAAAAGATTCATGCTTTTAAAAATGATCTCTTAAAATAAAAACAAAAAGTAAAATAACAATTCCTAAAGCTATGAAAAAACATTAGCTTTTCTTCCTTGGCTTGCCTCCCTCACTCCTACTACCTTTGCTCTTATACCACCACCATTTGAAAATGAATCAACTGACAGGCAGATAATAAAGAAAGAACAGTATATTCTTTTCAAGCAGAACAAAAATTCAGTCATGGAAAAAGTGTTAGGTCACAGAAATATCTGGAATCATACCTAGTTTTGCCACTTGCAAAATGGGTGAGGTTGAACAAAATCTTTAACTTTAGTTTCACTTTCTAAAACACAAAGATAATAAGAGAACTTACTGCAGAAGGTAGCTGATGACTTCATGAGAATACATAGGTAAAGCACCTGAGTGAATTATACTACTACTAATCATAATCATAACCCAGCAGTAGCATAGTAAATCTCATACACTGCCTCAAAAGATTTTATCGTAATTTTTTGAATGGCATACACCCGACACTGCAAAAAATAGTAGGGTCAAATGTCTTCTCAGGGATAATGGCCATCTGGAACTAAAATGTGTCCACAGAAATTACTTCACAATTCTACTTTCCTGTGACTTACTTCTTTGGAAGTAGAAAAAAAATTGTCAGAATATATAATGTTACAACTGGGCATGGAGGTGTACACCTGTATACCCAGTTCTTGGGAAGCTGAGAAAGGAGGATCATAGTAGAAGTTCTAGGCCAGCCTCAGCAACTTAGTCAGACCCTCCGAAACTGCACAAGATCCTGTTTCAAAATAAATAATAAAAGGGGCTGGAGATGTAGCTCAGAGGTAGAACAACCCTAGATCCAACCCCCAATACCAAATAAATAAATAAATAAATAAATAAGCAAACACAGACACACACACACACACACACACACACACACACACACACATAAATGGTACAGTTAAATAATTATACAAGTAATATAACTGAAGAACATTATCTTTTGATTCAAATTATTGAAAAGAGTGTCTTATGGTAAACAAATATCAGCTCCCAATCCATTCTGCTCCCTTTTCTTTTTCCTTCAATTCAGAATACAGAAAACTAGGAAATCTATTTTCTGAACAAATCCATGTACTGAAATAAATTTCCCTTCTAATCTATCTATACATCAGCAAACTGGTGAGATACAACACTGATTAATATCTGCTATTTATAATATCTTTCTATAGGGAATTATGAAGAATGCTGTTTTTAAAGTCCTAAAATATAGTTGCATACAGACCGCTAATCTTTCAAAATCTTATCTGACTTTTATATCCAATAATCATGGAAACAATACAAAATGGAGTATTATAAATAACAATCAGGCTAAGTGGATTTCTTGGTCTGAGAGGAAATAGCCCTCACTTTTAAAAATGTCTATGTTATGAAAAAGTGGGCAGAAAAATACCAAATTTCTAACAATAGTAATAATATTTATTATGTAAGGAGTCTAAATTTTCACATACTCAGTTTCCTTAAAGATATATCATATTGTCAACTCCTTTATTTCAAAAACAATTACAGAAAAAAAATCATAGGCCAGATCTTTCTAAGGTGCTAAAAAGTAGCAATAATTGAGCACATAATGGGACTTTGGCACATCCACATTCAAAATAAATTCAGCGTTATACATTTAAGAACACAAATTTGGGACTAGAAATGTAGTTAAGTGATAGAGCATTTTCCTAGCATGCACAATGCCCTGGGTTCCATCACCAGTTTAAAAAAAATCTGTCATTCTGTAAGCATGTGAAATTTTAGTCATTTGATATACATTTATATAGATATATAATTGTATACATTTAAATGATTTATTATAATTATAAACAGAAATTGTACAGTAACATTTTCACAGGATGGAAGAAAAAGGATGGATCAATTTCAGATTACAGCATTTTAACTACTTAATATTAAAGGAAATAAAAGGTGTATGTAAAAGTCACTAATTTTTAAAAATTAATATAAGCTATGTAGGAAAAAGTTGTGATCTTATGACCATAAACTTTAGTGTTATTATAATAAAAGCCTAATTATTATGCAAGTTTTCTACCTATTTATACTTCTTTTAAAATTGAAGATAAATCTGATCTAAAACTATTCATATTATTCTTGGCTGATGGGAGTGACATTAATCAACTAAAGATCTCCATTCTGTCTTAAGTCAATTAATCCATTTAGTGGGTATCTACTATGTATCACAAAAAAAGAAAAATACATGGTTTACTGGTTTAGAGACATTTGCAATTTGATGGGGGAGGAAGGCAAACAAATACATAATTACAATGCAATATAACAAATGTAATTAGACAGAGGAAAATAGAACACAAAAAAGCAGCATATATCTGAACACTGGAAACTAGAGAATTATCAGGGAAGACTTCAAAGAGAAGACGCAGTTTAAGCACAGTCTAAACTTCTGAATTTCAGGGACAATGAAGACTCCCTGATTTCAAATCTTCCCACTAACCCTTTAAAAAATAAGATAAAATAAAACCAACACAGAGAGCAAACAAAACCACATATGACCTATGCCTTCAGAAGTTCTAGGAGACATAGGAAACTACAACCTTCAAATTACCTGTTATAGAAAAACAGACCAAATTCCAACAGATAGCAAGTCTGATGGTTTGAAAACAGGAAAGAAACTGATAAGACATTGAAAATGAGGAGAGGATTATGGAAGACTAAGACAAAGCAAGGCAAATTACCCACAGAAAGAGCCCAACAGTGAAAGCCAAAATACTAAAAACAGGTCAGGACTTGGTGCTTTAAAGCACCAACCAGATAGGAAAGAGGGTCAGCCTTGGAGAAGCACAGTGTCCAAAGGCGACCCATATAAAAAGAGTAGGTACCCTTGGAAACATGGCAGGAAAGGAAAAGGAAGAGAGAAAAGTAGAGGACCCACAGAAACAAAAGAGAAACACCACGACCCTAATCCACTCCCTCCCCAACACCATCTATAAAAGAAACTGCAGGGAGAAAGGGGCCGTGGGGTGCTCAAAGCAGAGAACAAACCAGTACACCCAAAGAGCAGAGCAGAGACATGGAAAAACCACTGCAAAAATGGGTACCAGAAAATGCTAATTGAAGCATTTCAGCTGCTGCTGAAAACCTCCCTCCAAAGCAAAAACAAAGCGAAACCACAAAGCTGAAGAAAACAGTAATACAACACTCCAAATTGAAATTAAAATCTCCAGAAAAGCATTTAGGACATGAAAAAACATCCTGAAGCAGAAGTATAAAAACTAAGAACAGAAATGAGTAAACAAATCAGAAAGGAAGAAACAAAACAAGGGTTGATTCAACTCAGGAAAGAAAGAGAAGATAAAGCACCCAGAAATGTTCCAAATAGAGAGTGAGGAGTGCACCCCCACCCCCCACGATGAAGCACAAGGAGAGAGGAGAGGAGAGGAGAGGAAAGGGCAGGGCGGGCAAAGAGTTTTGAGCACACACATAGCCTACCTGCAGACCAGTGACCTAAACACCAGACCAGTGAGGACTTCCAAAGAAAAGCTGACGAAGCCTACTGATTTCATCTTCAAAAATGGGGAGGAGGCATACTCAAGGAGAAAGAGAGCTTGTTTGGATTCAGATGAACTCAGCTTAGAACTCAAACTTTACTACCTTCTTAAATCTGTGCTGAGCACTTTTTTAACCACTCTGTGTCCTTTATTTGTAATCTGCAAGTGGATGAATAGATGGATAGATAGGTATGATAGATCAGGTAGGAAGACAGGTAGGTAGACACACAAATGTACATGCAACACAAATAACTGTACTTGTCTAATTCTTCCTCAAAGCAGAACATCAGAAAAGGACTTGTAAAGAGGTGATTTAAGTGAAATAAGGGCTAAGGAGGATGAAACCAGACAGGAGCATAAGCCAATAAAAGGGTACCTTACTGACATGGTCGCTGCTGTGGAAAAGTGGAGCTCGACCTTGCCAGGACTGCTCTTAGAATAGTCTGTGCAAAGTCAGGGAGAAGCATTTATCCACTGGCTCTTGCCCCCATTAAATAATGGTTGTCCTTAAGGAAGCATTAGCTTCCCCATACTCCCAAGCGGCACCTGCCTGCATACCTTCCCACCTGCAGCTCCTGCTGGGTGGGCACTGGAGAGGCCCTGGGGCAAAAAGGAAAAGATAGGCAGAGCATGCTTTAGACAAGACGCTGCTGGGACAGAGTACATCAGAAAGCCTGATGGAAGAATTTGAAGATGATGTGCGGTGGTGCTTAAGAAGCAACTAAGAGAATATAGCTCAAATTCCCTCCTGCCCTTTTGGTCTCAGAGTCTTCAAGGAGCTACAGTTGCTTCTACATTAATGGGACAGGGACAAACTTGCCTGGAACTCAAGGAATATACTGGATGTTATTTGCTGTTTCCATGCCCTTCCAATAATGCTGAACAGGATGTGTAGCAATCATAACCCAGCAAGGGCAAGATAACTGAAGGCTTATTTCCCTCAGAGAAGAAGGTCTGAACCATACAAGTCAAGTAACATCCTGTCTGGATGGCCATCTTCATGCCCCATCACCTATTAGCCGCTGCCCCAGATCTCTGTGGATCAAGCACCCTGAATGATTTGGCCTATTACTGTAATGATATCCACCTTGCTCCTAATGGTAAGTGCCACCATCTTGCTTCTGCCATTCCAGAATCCTATCATTTCTATGGAAACTAGGGATCCCGGTTCCATGGAAGCATCTCCTAGCAACTCTACCACGTATCCTCTCACCGGTGCATTCTTTTTACCTTGGTGAACAAAGTGCTTTCTTTGGCTCCTCCTAAGAAACACTGTCAGTGTGTTCTCCATCCATGCTATTATTCCACTCTAATGTTCTCTCTTCTCAGAGGTTTATGACCCACTGTGCCAAAGAAATTTTTGCATATTTACCTGATTTATTGTTGGTTATATTGATGCTTGAGCTTCAAGAAACCACCCTAGTATATATTAGGACCAGGGTACAAGTATGTTTAATTCTGAGTTATAAATAGTGACCTCACGTTAATAAAATGCTTGTTAATACATTCTTCCTTACTCAGCCTTATTTGCCACCCTTATTTACTTGCCACCCCTGCTCCATGCAATACCTTCCAGATTCACTTTTTCACATGTTCCTCCTGTTCTTATTGATACCTATTAGCCAGGTCCTAGAATTATCTGCCTGAATATTTTTTCCAAGAATAAGAACAACCCTGATTAAACTATGCTGAGGTTGTGTCTAGTTGCTGTTCTAAATGCAATAGGGGAAAGTGATGGGGTAGATCTTAAGGAGAAAGAACATGATCTTGTAAGGCATCCACTTCAACAGGATCTTTGCATAGTCTCCAAATGGTTAAGCAGTCTACAAAAGGCTGTTGCTTCTGCATCTGGAGCTGAGTCTAAAGACAGCAGAGCAAGTAGTTAGAAAGGAAAGCTGGACATAAAGTGGGAAGGAGCAAGGATAAACTTTTCCAAATATAAGCTGGAAGCCATGAGGACAAACAAGAGCCTACGTCTGTCTCTACCTTCAATCTCAATGATGCCAGTAACCTGCAGAAAAGCTTCACCCGCACTGGCCCAGGATTTCCAGAAGCTGATGGAAATGATCCAACAAGAGCTGGGGGAGCTGCAGGCCTGGCCACTGCTCCATGCGCACAATAAGATACAGCAGATCAGCAGCAACGTGTGGGAGCTGGAGCAGTGCCTAGTGCCATCACAACCTTTAGACATAAAAGAACTATGGCTGCTGCTTCACTTCAGCCCTCCAGTACCACTCAATACATTTTCTGTGGCCAGAGCTAACCCAAAATCTAGAAGAGAGTTGTGGAAAACAAAATCCCAGTTAAGCTCAGTTGACACAGTACAAACCTACCACAGCAGGTATATAGCTATGCTTCCCTTATACCTAAATTCTGGCCTGATTTTTCAGCATACTCTGACTTATGGCCACAGGCACTGGGGATCTTTCCAAATGCTGCCAGGGAAGCCCTCTTTTCACAGCAAGCATGGATAACTGCCTAACTGCTGTTTTCAAGGTTTCTGAAGCTAAAAGATGTCTGTCAACTCAGAGTCCGTGTAATTATCACTGTCCCCACACCACTCAATTCCTACAGCTATTGCATAACCCAACTTTTTACCTTCCATTCAAGTTAGTCCTGATCCTCTGAGGTTGAGTCTTACCCACCTGGGCTGTCATACATGTCAAAGGTTATCAGCACCCACTGCCTCCAACAATGGGGTCCCTATTACAGTTTCACCAGTGAATAATCCACTGATTTCCATCCTACTGTATGCTCTCTAGAGCCACTTTAAGTACTAGCTGCCTTAGCTTGAACACATGTGCAAGGGGTTTATGTGGAAGGCAATCCTGGTGAGAAATGGCAAAGAATTGAGAGTGAAAGAGGGAATAATGCAAAGATGCATTATCAACTTAATCTAATCTGGACCTTCTGAGGAATGTCTGAATGCTTCTCAGAATTTCCCACTCTAGAATCAACATAGGGAAGTGTTTATTATCAGTTCCTATGTCCCAGTGGGCTATGAACACCCTTAAACTTTTTGGATGCGCATTCGTGCTTGCTGAGCCAGCTTCCTCCAGAATCCTAAGCCTTGAAGCAAAAACCAGAGTCCTGGGACAGAGAGTGGAAAATGTGCAGCATGTGTGCTTGAAGGCAGATGCATTAACCTGAAGTGAGCTGACAACAACACTGAACTCCAGAGTGAGGAAGACAGGATAGGAGGCTGTATACCAGAGGTGTCAGATACAGAAAGATGTGTTGGGAGGTTTAAATAAGACATGTGAAATGCTTGGCAGACCTGACAAACAAAGCCCAATAAATAACAGCTATTATCACGAGGTTACACACTAAACTGAGACTATTATAATAGCAATGGCGAGTAAGAAACAAAAGAGATATTTAAGAGTTATAACTGACACAACTGGTGAGCTCGGGGAGTATAAGGGAGAAGTCTAGGATGTTTCTAGCTAGGTTCCTGGCAGGATGAAAAATGGCAATGTCAATTAATAAACCACCAAAAGCTGAAGGAAGAAGCGTTAACTTGAGAGACTAAGGCTGTTGGGACTACTGGAAGTAACTTAGGAAGAACTCAGGAAAGAGATTTAAGCTGAAAACAGAGACTCATAATCATTCAAACCATGATAACACCTGGTCTCTCAAGAAGAGGGGGCACAGTCGAAGAAAAGAGGGCAGACAATGCAGTACCAAATTTCAGAAAGAAGCAAAGAGACAGTGGCCAGTGGAAGGAGATGAGGAAGTCGGGGAGACAGGAACCCAGGAGAAGAACAGAGTCTGTCACTAGGCAAAGGGAGGACAGTACCAACACTGTGGGAATCAGCTGCTCTAAAGAAGCAAAGTTAGATTCAAGCCACAGCATCACCAGGCTAGAAAAACAGGAGTTACTGAACAGTTTTGATGGAGTAACTGAGACGAAAGCCTGATATTAGAGCATATCAACGAGTGAATGAAAGATAAAGGAGTAGAAAAAGCTGATAAACATCTTACTATATTAAGAGGATAGCCAGGTGTGATGATGCACACCTGTAATCTCAGTGCTTGGGAGGCTGACACAGGAGGATCACTGGTTTGAGGACAGCTTCAGCAAGTAGTAAGACTCTCATCAACCTAGCAAGACCCTAGCCAGGAGGTAGAATGCCCCTGGGTTCAATCCCCAGCACCAAAAAAAAAAAGAGTATAAACTGCTCTTCAAAACCTGATGGAAAGGTAACTAGAAGGCCACAGTTTTTTTGTTTTTTTTTTTTAATCAAGACACAAATGTGTTTGTGGGAAGGAGGGCTTGAGGATTGAGGAAGGGAAGGAAAAATGGAGTGAAGTCAGAGGAAGCGAAAGGTTTTAAAAATAGGTGTAGTGCACGATCTCACTCGATCTTCTTATTTATATGCTTGGATTTGTTTCTAGTATACCAACTAGAAAATTTGTATTTGGCATCTCATTTCCTGGGATCAACCTAATAGGGTAATAAACTAAAATTTCCTTATAAAACCTTGCTTGTCTTATTCAGCATTACAAAACACAAGCTTCTCAGGCTAATTTAGTTTCAGTCAAAAGGTGACAATTGTATGCAGTGAGAAAAAAATCTTTTTCTGCTATTTGAGAGGTTTTTTTTTTTTCCTTTTTGTCTCAGGGAAAAATATTTATAAAGCAAATTATCAGATAAGCTCCAGTTTAGGTGCTGTCTGGTATAGTTTTGACAGCACAAACATTACTCTAAATTCCAGGATCTTAATTCCCATCTGAAGAATCTGATTAGCCCAGCCCTAGTCAATACATGAGAGTTGGAGAATACGCGGAGTTGCTAGCGCTTTTTTCAACTGCCAGGCGGTAAGCTATTCTGAAGCTGTTTAGATTTGCGGTTGGGCCTCAGACATGTCTCTGGACAGCATTCTGCTGGAGGCAGAACAAAGTCACATTTAATATCTGTGTACTTTAAAACAATGCTGCCTACTTTTCTCTTATTGCCCGGGTCACTTACCTTGAAGACTCACTGCACTTTTTGTGTATAAAACAGCAGTGTTTACTTATCTAAGTGATTTTGGAATTACATGATTGAGCCAATAAGAAAACTTAGTCAACAAGAAAACAAATGCTCAGAAAGTGGTAACAGCCCTTTTTTCCAATACGTGTACTAAATAAATTTAATTTAGAAGAACTGAACTAAATATAACACTCTTCACAAAGAAGAAAGAGAACATTAAGCTTACTAAGAATTTTGGCAGGATGCAGAGAACATGTTCAGGGAACTGACCTCTGTGGAAAGCACAGAAGCATTTCCCTGGCTGTGCCTGAAAACCTCTCTCTGTGAGCTGTTCTACAACATTCTATAAATTTTCCTTGTACATTATGTAAGTTTTGTTGTCAACTTTCTGGTGCTTTTCTCTATCTGGCAATTTTTTAGAAGGTCAGAATAACAGCCTTTAAAACAATGAAGCTATTTTTCTTGAATAAAGAATTGCCTTTCTTCACAATTCACAGAAAAGAAAAACATCATGCCTTCAAAACTCTATCTTCCTGCCACCAAATCAACAAATGCACCTGTATCCTCTCCCTCCTCCCTCCTGTTATAACAGAGGCAGTTCTCTTCCTGGAGGCAGCCCCTGCACCCCAGAGCCCCTCGTGTACTGAGTTCCACTGCCTTACAGGGATCTCAACGCCATCGCCTATCCCCCCCTTACTGTGCAGCATCCATCCCTCTCTCAGGAATGGATCCTAGAGGTGTTCAAGTATGCTTTAGCATCACTGATCTTAAAACAAGGAAACAAACAAAACCCCTCCCAGAACCCCACAGTCCTCTCTGGCTACGTCTCTCTTTTCAATCCCCCCCCCCCAACCAAGTCTCTCAAAAGTTATCTTCAGTTCCTCAACCCATTCCAATCTGGCTTTTTCCACCATGGTACTGAGAATTGAACCCCAGGGCATTCTATCTCTGAGCTACACCCTCAGTCCAATTTCCTTATTTTTTTATTTTGAAACATGGTCTCACTAAATTAAGAAGTGCCTTGCTAAATTGCTGAGGCTGCTCTGGAACCTGCAACTCTCCTAACCCAGCCTCCCAAGAATTAGGATTACAGGCATGCGCTACCGCGCCTGGCCCAAACACCCTTCTGATAAATAAGGCTATTCGGTGGTCAGCGGACTATGTCCCCCAGCACGAGCCTAGCACCTTCCCTCCTGGGCCTCCACAACACCACAATTTTGCTAGGTTTTCTCCAGCTTTTTCTCTTGCTCATCCTCCTCTGTATTCCTTCTTAGCAACTCCTTTTCTATCTTTTTACATTTTGGAGTTTTTCTGGGTTTCATTCTAAATCCTCTTCTTCTCTTTCCATTTTACAATCCCAACGTGATCGCACCTAATACTTTGGCATTAAGTGTCATTTAGATGCCACTGACACCAGGATTCCTATCTGCAACCCAGACCTCTTTTTGGATCTCAGGCCCATCTCCCACGGATGGCATAAAGCACAGTGGTTTAGATGGGACTCGGGGACAGAGTGCTTGGGTTTTTAAAATCAATTCTTCTACTCACTTCCTAGATAAGTAAAAGTTTCCACTTTCCCCACCTCTAAAATTAGGGTAATAATAACAGAACTCACCTCACAGGGTTATTTGTGGATTAAATGAGTTACTACTATGCCACATAAACTTTCATTATTCATGGTTACTTTTATCATAACTTTTATGTCCATTAGAATATTTCAATGGCTCCTCAAACTTACCTTGATCTGTTCAATGGATCCTAGTTTTTTTGTTTTTGGGGGGTGGGGTGGGGGTAGGGATTGTGGTACTGAAGATTGAACTCAGAGGCATCCTATCCCCAAGCTACACTCCCAGCTGTATTTTATTATTTTTATTTTGAAATAAGGTCTCACTAGGTTGATGAAAGTCTCACCAGTTGCTGAGCCTCTCCTTGAACCTGGGATACTCCTGTCTCAGCCTTCAAAGTACTGGGATTACAAGCATGCGCCACCACACCTGGCTGGATCCTGGTTTTTCTGTCCACCCCTTTATGTATATCTCCTGATTCAACATCTGCGAATTCTAAGGCAGAGTTCTAAGGTGACCCCAATGACCCTAGCCTTCATATGATCTCCTAAATGAGTATGAAGAGACACTTTCATGTGATAAACAAGTTTTGCAGGTGCAAGGTCCCAAATCAGTTGGCCTCATAATAGGAAAATTATCCATGTAGGCCTAGCCTAATCACATCAGCCTCTTCTTAATCTGGGCCTAAAGGTTGAAGGAGGTCCAGAGTCAGAGTTAAAGCACCAGAAGGAATTGGCATGCTTCTGCTGGCTTGAAGATGGAAGGGGTCAGCTGAGAAAGAATGAAGATGGTCTCTAAAACCCAACAGCCACCCCCAGCTAACAGCCAGCAAGAAAACTGGAATCCTAGGGACCAGTCCTACAAGCACCGAATTCTAGTAACAACAACATGAGGAGCTTGGGAAAAGATTTTTACCCACAAACTCCAGACAAGAACCCAGTCTGGCTAACACCTTGATCTCAGCCTTATTATACCTGAGCAAAGAAATGAGCCAGGCCATGAAGACTCTAAACAACCCAAGCATGAACTACTAACTGGGTGCTATTATAAGCTACTACATTTATGATCATTTCTTATGCCATAATTGAAAATTAATACGCCAGCTCAACAAATAGCATCTTCCAACAGGTGTTTCTTCTAGCCAGAAGACCTCGTATCAATAGAATGCCACACTCTATTAATTCTATCTCCTAAATACTTCTCATATTAGTCACAACTTTTAATTGTAATTATTACCTAATCGAAACTTTTAGATTCCATGTGAACTTCTGAAATAGCTTCCTAGCCAGTCTCCCTTCACACATACCCCTCATAGCATAAGTCATTATTTTTACAATGCAAAACCGATCTCATCAATCCCAACTGAAAATCCTTCCATGGCTTCACACTGTATGCAATATCTGAACACTTTATCATAACCTATAAAACCCTGCATAAAATGTTCCCAGCTGCCTTTCCAGCCCCATTTCTTTAGGGCTGCTGGGATATGATGTTGAAGCCAGAGGCCTTTTCTCTAGGAACCCCAGTGTGCCAGGCCGTTTCCCATGTTCAGACTGTCTATGTTGTTCCTTTGACAGAAATGCTTTGTGTCCCCACCCTCTACCACATGACGGCCAGGCTTCAGCTTAAACACGACTGCCACACAGAAGCCTTCACTCGTCCCTCACACAAAGTGAGGTCACCTGTGTTCTCTCCCAGAACCCTGCGCATCTTCAGTTTACCACAACTGCAATCATAGAGTTAGTGACGTGATTATGCCAGGTTTCTCTCTCTCAAGCATTGTTCAACGATGGCGGGAGCCATGTCTAATTTGTTTCCTACTGAAACCCAGCATCTAGGACAGTATGAGACACACAGCAGGAATTCAATAACCCTTAGTAGATTAATAAAACTGTTATGTAATTTGTACATAGAAAAATTAGGTCAGAGTTACAAGTTTCACTTGTGTGTGGCCTCATTAAACTTGTTCCATTCTAACCTTAATTATGATGTTTCCTTATAAACAAATAACATAAGTATAAAGGAAAAGCGAGCAGAAAATCACTGGAGTGGGTTAGTGCAAAATATTGTTAAATTCACTGTCCCTACCCTCCCAATGCACCAGCATATTGAGATACAAAGTGCAACATTAACCTTGTCACATATTTTAAATCATTTTTCCTTTAGGAAAAATGTATACTTCTACTTCAGATTACTGATGTGGTTAAGAGGGCAGAGTGCTTCAGTTGACTGAATTTTCCAGTTAATGATGGGATATTCCGCTTATGTAGGAAAATTCCTCATACAAAGAAAGCCCTGTGTATGATCTCCACCTTTTCCCTCCAGAATTTTTCTAATTATCCCTCTATTTCATTAATTTATCATTTTGCATTTTTAAAAAATCGAAAGTGCTATGAAGTTAATCAGAGACCTCATTTGTTTTCTCTTTAGAAAAATATAAAAATATCATGAACACAATATTGCAAAGATTTTACTTCAGAAGCAAAAAAAACATTGGACAGAAAAACAAATGTGTTCCCATGTTACTTATAGTATGCATTTATGCACTTAAAAATAAATGTACTTAATTATATATTTATTAAATCCTTGCCTTGTACTAGAAAAGACTTAAGGAAAATTACTTGGATTAAGTAAGCATAAAAAAAGAAGAAAGAAAAATAAGAACAGAAGCACCAATGGCACCAGGAGAAGACTCAAGATGCATGCCCAGTCACACTGTACAAGGTGTGGACCTTAGATGCGAAGCTTTCAGACCACCAACTTGATAAAAGAGGTCTGCTCAGAGATCCACTTCAGAGCATCCCTATGAAAAACAGAACAGCTGGTCAAAAGCAGAACAGACAGGCTTGGTACTAAGATCAAAAAGGAATGTCTCCTGGGGGAGTCTTTAGAGAAGATAGCATTCTACTTCTACAAAGAAAGACACTTGCACCATTCTCTATAAAAATAGCTATTTAAATAACAAACTACTCTGCATTGTTAGTCATCCATACCTGGGGCAAAATTATCTCTTGGCTCATCTAATCATAAGTAAAATGTATTTGTTTCCTGTTGCTGCTACAAAAGATGAACATCAACTTTTTATTAACAACACAAATCTGTTTTCTTACAGTTCTGGAGATAAGAAATATGAAACTGGATCTCTTGGAACTAAAAATCAAGGTGACAAGAGAGCTGTGCTCCTGTGGACACTGGGGAAAATCTGCTCCCCAGCTTCTAGAGGCTGCCACATTCCTCAGCCCGTCGCCCCCTTCTAGCAAGGGCATCTCTCCAATCTGTCCCTCTGCTTCCATCCTAACATTACCGTCTGACTCTTGCCCTGCAGCCTCCTCTTAGCTGTGTGATTACTCTGGGCTTACCTGGATAATCTCCCCAGTCTTGGGATATTTAATCACATCTGCAAAGATACTTTTGTCATATGATATGTAGCATATCTACAGGGTTCCAGAGATTAAGATATGGAAATGTCTTGGAAGGGAAGAGGAGTCATTATTCAGCTTACCACAAAGACTTCATCATTTACCTCTTTGCAATTCCCTAAATTATAAGGATGGTGTGTTTGAAAAATCTACATAACAAAGCCGGGCGTGGTAGCGCACGCGTGTAATCCCAGCATTTGGGAGGCTGAGACCAGAGGATCCGGGTTCGCGGCCAGCCTCAGCTACCTAGTGAGGCACTCCGCAACTTAGTGAGACTCAGTTTCAAAATAAAGAATAAAAAATAGGGCTGGGGGTATAGCTCGGAGATAGAATGCCCCTGAGTTCCATCCCCAGTACCGCAAAAAAAAAAAAAAAAAAAAAAAAAAAAAAAATCTACATAACAGAGCCACAAATGGAAAACTTAATCAAAAAGTTCTTTAAATAGAGGGCTAATGACAGAATTATTTTAGGAACCAAGTTCACTTTCTATATCTCAAGTAATCTGATATAGAAAAATATTATGTACACAATTTTTGGTCAAATTATTAAAAAAAAAAAAAAACCTACACAAAAAACTTGAGTGTGAAATAAAATAACTGCAATTCCGAGTTCTGTACTAAAAATTGGAAAGTCTGTCTCCCTATTGTTCCTGTAGTCGCAGGGGAGAATGTCTAATGAATATTTTAAAAAGAAAGAAAGAAAATAGTGAGACAACTCATTTTAGGAAAGCATTAATCAGTCCAGAGAATTCATTTGATTTTTGGAGGAATTGCTACACCTGAACCAAGAGGGACACTGCAAGAAACAATCACAAATGAGGGCATGATTCTATTTTAAATAGACCCTATTCATACTCTCTGACAAACAAGATCAATGTAGGAGTGATCATACCTTTGAGGTACACAGATCTGTAAATCATTAGGGAGCTGCACGGCAATAACTGTGACAGTCCTTCCCCTCCCACTACATTTGGGGATTGACATCTCTCAACAGTGTCTTTGATTGTGAAGCTTCAACCAACACATGCTGTTATTAGTTAGACTTTCCCTAGAGCAGCTTTCACCAAGCATCAACTTCATGTTCACAGGAAGAACTGGGTCCTACCTGTCAAGGTATTTCTCTCCCCAGCAAGCTTAGGTCTCAAGAGGCTCCCTTGCTTTGGAATAGAGGTTGATGTTGGGTCTGATACAGCATCAGTTTTATCACCTGAAGCTTTTCCTCCTACAGACTACAAATGCTTGAATCCCCTTTGACATAAAGACTGATGTGCTACTCTCTTCACCCAAAAGAATAATTTTCTCAATCTCTAAAATTCATGATAGAATAGTAAAAAAGAATCTTTTTTTAGGCTCTAGGGAACCAGGTTGGGGTACTGTCAATGACCTATTTATGTTCATAACCTTCCCAATGTTATCCTATAAAACTAAAGATAGAACATAGTTCTGCCTACTCTTTACAAAGCGAAGAAAACATTTAAAAAGGAATGAAAATTATAAAAATACATATAAAGACACAAAAATATATTTAGATATGTTTAATACACTAAAGAGAGCTGCATTGTACTCACAGATAATTCAAATCATCATTGAAGCCAGTACTTGGAAGGCTGAGATAGGAGGATAGCAAGTTCAAGGCCAGCCTCAGAAATTAGCAAGACTTCATTTTAAAATATAAAATAAAAAGGGCTGAAGGTGTAGCTCAGTGGTAGAATGTCCTTGGGTTCAATATCCAGTACAACACACACACTCTCTCACACACTCACACACACACACACACACACACACACACACAGTCATTTGGATGTATAGTACTACAGGAAGTGGTTGTATCACTAAAGAACTACTTACAAATTAAATCATTATAAATGGAACCACATTTAAAAAGCATTATTGTGTTTCAGTGGGATTCTCCATGAAGCCCTTCATAAAATACAATGATCATTAAAAAGTGAATCATAGCTGGGCATGGTGGCACACACTTGTAATTCCAGTACTTGGGAGACTGAGACAGGAGGATCGCAGGTTCTCATCCAGCCTCAGATACTTAGTGAAGCCCTCCACAACTTAGTGAGACCCTGTTTCAAAATAAAGAATAAAAATAGGGCTGGGAGTGTAGATCAGAGGTAGAATGCCCCTGGGTTTAATCCCCAGTGCTACACACACAAAAAGGAAATCACCACTCCTGACTTTAACCTATGTCATAGAAATTCCACAGAATACCAGCTTAATTCTGTAAGTTTGAATATCTCTCAGTCCAACACCTTTTCTTTATGGATAAGAAAACTTGGGCTCAGAAAGGCTAAATGATTTATTCCAGATCACACAGCAAGTTAGGAACAGAAGCAGAACTCTAGCCCAGCCCCTCAAAAAAAGACTCTAAGTAAGGATTCCAGTAACCAAACAGGTAAGGTCTTTATTTGGTGTCAAAAATCAGTCAAGAACATTCTGGGGAAACTAGACAGCTACCACTAGAAAACTACAGACAAGTATCTCTTATGAATATAGATGCAAAATTCCTCAACAAAATGCCAGTGGACTGAATCCAGCAACACATAAACAGGATTATATACCATGACCACATAGGATTTATCCCAAGAATGCAAGGTTAGCTTAACAATAAAAAATTAAACAATGTAATAGACCACATCACTGAACACAAACATAAACCAAAAAAACCCCACACACAATCATTTCAATAGAAAGTCCAACACCCTTTCATGACAAGAACACCCAACTAGGAATAGAAGAAAATTTTCTCAATCTGATAAAGGGCATCTGTGAAGATCTACCCTCATATTTGCTGGACGATTAGATCACACACACACACACCCCCCCCCCCGCCCAGACTAGGAACAAGTCAAGGATGTCTATTCTTACCAATTCTAGTGAACACTGTATTTAAGGTTCTAGCCAGAGCAATAAAAAAAATTAAACAAAAAGCATCACACTGGAAAGGAAGAAGCAACATGACCTCTTTTCACAAATGACATGATACTGTAATACAAGGCATCCACTAAAAATCTATTAGAACTAATAAACGAGCCCAACAAGGCTGCAGGACACAAAGGTCTCTAGACATCTGCAATCAACAATCCAAAAGTGAAATTAAGGAACTAACTTATTTTATAATAGCAATAAAATAAAATACTTATGAATAAATTTAACAAAAAATTACAAACTGATACTCTGAAAACTACAGAACATTTTTGAAAGAACTAAATAAAGACACAGAAAAACATCTATGTTCATGGATCAGAAGATTTAACATTGCTATGATGGCAACACTTCCAAAATTGATCTATGAATTCAGTAAAATTCCTGTCAGACCCCCACCCAGCTGGCTTCTTTGCAGACACTGACAAGCTGATCCTAAATTCAGATGAAAAATCAAGAGACCCAGAATAACTAAGACAATCCTAAAAGAGAAGAACTAAGTTTGCCAGAAGTGGTTGTGCATGCCTGTAATCCCAGCTATTTGGGAGGCTAAAGCAGGAGGACCATACGTTCAAAGCCAGCCTGGGCAACTTAAAAAGACTACCTCAAAGTTTTAAAGGGAAGTGAAAGTCAGGGGAGTCTAGGAATATAGCTCAGTGAGTGGTAGAGTAGCTTGCCTAACATGTATGAAGCCCTGGTACCACAAAAAGGAGAAAAAAGAACAACAACAACGTTGGAAGACTTATACTTGCAATTTTAAAACTTAACTTTGTAAGGTAGTAGTGTGGTACTAGCTTAAGGAAAGACACAGATCAATGGAATAGAATTGAGAGTCTGAAATTAAAATATGTACATATATCTAGGGTTAACTGATTTTCAACAAGGGTGCTGAGACAAATAGGGAAAAGAACAGTCTTTTCAACAAATGGTGCTGGATAACTGGATATCCACATGCAAAAGAATGAACCTCAATCCCTACCTCATATCATATATAGCTATTAATTCAAAATGCATCAAAGACCTAATTTTAATAGCAAAAAATTTAATACTCTTAGAAGAAAATAAGAGGCATAAGTTCTTGTGACCTTACATTGCTCAATGATTTCCTGAACACAGAACAAGAAAAACTGGAGGAAAACACAAACAAGATTTCTTAAAAATTAAGACATTCATGCTTCTCAGGACACCAACAAAAAATGAAAAAAAAAACTCACTTTATGGGAGAAAATATTTATAATTATATATTTAATAAATGACTTGTAGTTAGAATAAAAACTCTCAATAATAAAAAATACAAGTTAGCCAATTATAAAATGAGCAAAGGAGTGGAGTAAACATTTCTTCAGAGATACACAAATGACCAATAAGTGTGTGAAAAGATGCTCAACATCATTAGGGAAATGCAAATCAAAACCACAATGGTATGCTACGCTTCATCCCTCCCAAGATGGCTAAAAGCAAGAGGACACACAATAAGAAGAACTACCTAGGCTGTGAGAAACCAAAGCCTTCATTAATTGCTAGTGGGAATATAAAGTGGTACAGTCGCTTTGAAAAACTGTTTGGCAGTTTCTTTCAGAGTTAGACACCAACTCCATATGACCTGGCAATTTTACTGTTGGTAAATACCCAAGGGAAATGAAGATATAGGCCCACACAAAATCTTGCCCACAAATGCCCATTGCAGCATTATTCACAGACAAAAGGTGAAACAACCCAAATATCCATCAACTGAAGCATGGAATAAAAAATACAGTATACCTGATACAATTTGTTAATAGCAGAAAAATGTGTTGACATGTGAGAATGTGGATGAATCTTGAAAACACAATGTTTAGCGAAAGAAGCCAGTCACAAAAGATCACAATTGTATAATTCTATTATACAATTTTCCACAACAGGCAAATAAAATAGAAATAGAAAATAGATTAGTGGTTGCCTAGGGCTCGGGCTGGGTAGTTGGAACGTAGTGACTGACATAAATGGGTATGAGGGTTTTTTTAAGAGTGTGATGGAAATGTTCTAAAATTACTTTGTACTGATAGTTGTATATCTTTGTAACTATACTAAAATTTGTTGAATTGCACACTTAAAGCAGGAAGGTTTATGGTACATAAATCACATTTCAATAAAACTGTTTAACCAAAAAGGCATTATGACTTTCACCTTGCTCTCCCTCTTAGACCACGAGTTCTAGGAGAAACCAGCTGCCATCCCGTGAGGACACTCGAGCAGCCTATGGAGAGGTCCACATGGGGAGGAACTAAAGCTTCCTGCCAAAAACCTGTGAGTGAGCCATCTTGCCAGGGGAACAACCAGCCTCAGACAAGTCTTCAAGTAGCTGCAGTCCTGGCCAACAGCTTGACTACCACTTATTGAGTGTTCCTGAGTCAACTTTCAAAGCAGCTTTCACATTCCTGACCCACAGAAGTCATGCTGCTTTAAGACATTGGGGTTTAGAATAATTTGGTACACCATCATAGATAACCTTCCTTAACCCTCTCACTATTAGGAAGAATCTAAGGCAATATCTTCCCAGCAACCCTTTCTCTTCAAAGAGTTTAGTTTACTCCCATCCATATATATTTACTATAGTTGCTATCATGTAAGCAAAACACAATCCTATCCCCTGGCCTCAACTGAATGAACCAAAGGTGGACAGCTGACCAAAATCAAAACAATAATGTCCCTCCTTTAGATTTTTTTTTTTTTTTTTTTTTTTTTTTTGTGGTACTGGGGATTGAACTCAGGGGCATTCTACCTCCGGGCTATACCCCCAGCCCTATTTTTTATTCTTTTATTTTGAAACCGAGTCTCACTAAGTTGCGGAGGGCCTCACTAGGTAGCTGAGGCTGGCCGTGAACCCCGATCCTCCGGTCTCAGCCTCCCAAATGCTGGGATTACAAGCGTGCGCCACCACGCCCGGCTTCCTTTAGATTTTTGTAACTGAGAAAAGGACGGTATCTTGCTAGTACCTGAAGATGTAAGACATAAAACTTGGGCGCTGTTAGCAGCAGCGTCTTTCCCATATGTGAAAAGGTGAAGAGCAGTGGAGAAAAGTAAAACAATCACATAGAAAAAAGCAGAGATTCAAGACAGAAATTACAATCTAAGTGTCTGGTCCCAGTGATTCCTGATGTTGCCCTCTCCTCCCAGTAGAGAGACAGTATATATCTTGTAGCTCCAACATCTAAAACAGCACCCAGTAAATAAGAGGTAATAAAACACTTATTGAATAAATGAGTAAGATAACCCAATATCCTTCCAATAATACCTCCCCTTTTCATTGTTAAATAATTAATTGTTTAAAAGATAAAAGTCCTAGCTGGACGTGGTGGTACACACTTGTAATCCCAGTACTTGGGAGGCTGAGACTGGAGGATCGGGTTTGCAGCCAGCCTCAGCTACTTAGTGAGGCCCTCTGCAACTTAGTGAGACCCTGTTTCAAAATAAAGAATAAAAAATAGGACTGGGGGTATAGCTCAGAGGTAGAATGCCCCTGAGTTCAATCCCCAGTACCACAAAAAAAAAAAAAGATAAAAGTCCTAATCTCTTTTGCTATCTTTATACTTTGTACATCCTTCTATTATTATAATTACAATAATATATCCCAATTATTGGTTTATATAGCCTCTACGTCTACTGCCAGAGGGCAGAACATTTAGTCAGTCATTTCTAGTATCAATAAAATCTAGGCTAGTGGTCAAAAAATGCTCAAGAAATTCATGTTTAACCTGATCTTACTAGACTCGGCATTCTTCAGCTTGTACCTGACACTGCCATCAATTTATCAACCACCTAACATCTGCAAGGCACTGGGAATACAACAAACTATTAGACTTGTTCCTGCATTTGCATCCATTTGATGAATTTATTCAATAATTATTTGAGTAAATTACCACATACCAGGGGCTACAAATAGACAAAGGGACACGGTGTCTGCCCTCAAGGACCTTCCAGTCTAACATAGATAAGTAAATGAATTATTATAGTATCCTGTGTGAAATGTTACTGAAGAGATATACACAGGCTGTTAAGCAGCAGCAGGGATTACAGGGAATTTATACTCAAGGCAGGGCACATACAGAAAAAGATAATAGACAAGCAATGTGACATGTTAACCACCAAATGAGATATTTGTTTTCCAATGTACACTGGGTTAATTCACACACTTTATAATAAGATACTATTATGGAGTGATTTTCAGATTTATATCCAACTAATATTTCCCGAGTGCCTACTGCTTAGCATTTTTCCAACAGTGTCTCATTCAATTCTCACATTTTGTAGATGAAAGAAGTGAGTCTGAAAGAGTGATTTGCTCAAGTCTACACAGCTAGTAAGTGGCAGGACTGAGGTTGATTATTATGTCTTCAAACTCCATGTCCAAGTATGCCATGCTATTCAGCCTACACAACTGGAGCGATTTCCATGTCCTTACACTGACTCCTATTGCTTTTTCTTCATCCTATTCCATACAATACAGTGTTGTATACAAATGGGAAATCACCAACCACCAACTTGACATGACTATATCCTTGTCCACATTTTGAGAAGGGACCACATCAGATCAAATTACTTTGAAGCCTTTTATAGCATCATGTGCTGAGAGGAGCACAGTTGGCTGAAGGTGAGTGACTCTTTCAAGTTGTATTTTAGCAGTGTTTTTGACCACTACGACGGTCAGTTGTTCCAGCGTTCAGCAATAAATCAAAATGACTGTTCATTTCCTTTGACAGTTAACAGTACTAATGAATTCAGTACAATCTCATCACCCATCAGAAAAATTTCTAAAATGCAAACTTGACACTGATGATTCACACAGTTAGCAGAGAAGGGGAAATAAAGCAGTACTCATTGTTTTCTACAAAACTAGCATTGTTTGCAAAATCCAGAAACAGAGCAGTTGGTTGACTACTAATAACAAGTCATAGAGCAAAAAGTTGCTTGTTGCATCATGATCAATGGATGAGGAGCACAAGACTTCTAGTAGGTTTTGCTGTCCTGTCTGATTCTACATACATAAAACAGTGAGTCATTATGTAAGATAGGAAAAAATTCAAAATCTTCACACCAGAAAGCACTTGACACAGCCTGGTGCAAATCAGATATTAATACTGAATAAATGTATACTGACTAAATGATTTAGTTGCCCTTTGAAAATATTAATTGTCTATTAAATTGAGAGAGAAACCAAGCCAACAGAACCTACAAAGATTATGTTAGGAACTCAAAAATTTGGAGTAACTGGCTCAAGATATGAGATTCACAATGACAAAAACAATGTTTAAAGATGTTGAATTAAGAGAGCTGGGCATGGTGGCGCACGCTTGTAATCCCAGCATTTGGGAGGCTGAGACTGGAGGATCAGGGTTTGCAGCCAGCCTCAGCTGCTTAGTGAGGCTCTCCACAACTTAGTGAGACCCTGTTTCAAAATAAAGAATAAAAAATAGGGCTGGGGTTGTAGCTCAGAGGTAGAATGCCCCCAGGTTCCATCCCCAGTACCGCAAAAAAAAAAAAAAAAAAATGTTGGACTAAGTAAGCATGAATTTGACATCTCTCATTATTAAGTAACCACAATGACATCCAACGGAATACTAATTAGCACTCTCACTAGAAATAACAAAAACTAAAAGAAGTGTCGTTAACTTTATTATCTGCTTAAAACAGGAATGAGGTGTACTAGGCATACACCTGAAATCTGCCATTTAAATTTTGTGTCTACATAATAAAGGAATATTCCAATATGCCAAAGAAGCGATGCCAAAAATCTTAAACGCTCACAATAATATTTAACAATAACACATGACTCATCAAAATTACTATCTGTTCAGAAATGAAAAAGTATCTCTAGTAGGACACTGGGCTCCACAAATACAAACCCAAATTGTACTGATTGATCCAGATAAGCATATTCCAAAATTAACATCCCAGACTTACACAATGAAAAAGTAATTTAACAAAGTATAAAGCTTAGAACAACTCTAGTGATCCCAAACATTAGAATGTAAGCGCTTAAGTCTGCTAGTTAGTCCCTTTCACCTAGAGCTTTAAATTGATAGAGCTTGCATCTCAAGAGAACTCTGAAAGAAATTCAAGGCCAAGTATAGTATTTCATGGTAATTGAAAATAAAAGAACTCAATCCCAGGAGCCCGCGAAACCTCTTTATCTCAGAGTCTAGACTAGTTCAAAGCTGGGGGACAACTTCCTTCCCATTTACCTTTTATAGAACCACTGTCCCTTAGGGGACGGGTCTCAACCCAGCCCCCGGGGACCACCTCCAAGGGACCAGAAAGGTGAAGAAATGAGTCGCACTCGAAAACCAAGCGCCGCTCACCTCTCACTGAGCAAAGCGCACCTTTCGCCCTAGACAGGATGCAGTGACAGCCGTGTCACCTGTGCGAGAAGAGGGGAGCAAAGGCATCCTCGGAGACCGGTGCTACAGGCAGCGACCGGCTGCCTCCAGGGCCCCGAAACCGGGTACCCGCGGCTGCTCGCCGAGCTGGGGAAACTTTCTGCGGCCTCCCGGGCGCGCCCCCTTCCCGGGACCCCGGCCGCCGCCCCGCCCCGCCCGCGAGGCCCCGCCCCGGCCCGCCCCTCCGCGCCCGGCCCCGGCCCGCGCCCCCAGCCCGCGCGCCCCCGCCTGCCCTCGGCGCGCGCCCCCGCGCCCAGCCCGACCCGGCCGGCAGAGGGCGGGGTCGCTCACCCGTCCGCAGCTCGTGCTTGACAGTGAGGAGCCGCTCGCCGCCGGGGCCGCCGTCCCCGCTGGTGACCGCCGCGCCACCGCCGCTGCCGCCCTCCTCCTCCATCTTCTCCCTTTTTCCGATCCCGCGGGTCGCTCCGAGGGGAACCCGGAGACAGCGGAGGCCCTCACCCTCACAGCCCCTGCTGCAGCCTCAGGAGCCGGGGTGCGGCGGCTCCACGACTCGGACGCAGAGCCGAGTCTCTTTCCCGCTCTGGCCGCAAGGCTCGCTGCTCTGCCTCCTCCCCCTTCGGCGGGCACCGCTAGTACCGCGCAACCAAGCCGCCCCCTGCTCCACCGCCGCCTCCTCCAGTCCGCTCCGCCTACAGTCAGCAAGGTAGAGGAGCCATTTGAGCCGCCAGCGATTATTGGACGCAGGGCGCGCGCGTCTGCCAATGCCGGACCCCATTGGGTAATCTGCTCTGACGTTTCACGGGACGCCCCGCCCCTCTCCTCGAATTGTTGTTGCTTGGAGGGGGAGGCAGGAGAGGGAGAAATGCGGCCACTCCGATTGGAGAAACCCAAAGTTCTGCCCCGCCCCTTTCGTGTGGGGCGCACGCGCAGTCAAGACTTTCCCTTTCCTGACCTCCTCAAAACGGTCACACCCCTTATTCCCCAGCTTCAATCTGTTAGTAAACAGTGTCTAGTAGTCAGGAGGCGCTAGGGGCCTGTGATTGGCTACTGCTGAAGGAGGCGGGGAGGACTGATGGAAATGTTTGGTCCGCCAATCACCGTGGACAGAGGTGGGGCCTGGGGAGAAGCGCCGGTCACCCACGTGTTTGCAGACAAATCTAAGGGTCCCAAGCAGCGATCCACAAGTGTGTGGCTGCCTGGAAGATAGCGTGCCCTAAAAAGGTGTTTCTCGCTCTAGTAAGCCCGAAACAAGTTAAGCAGACTCTGTGCTTAAATACAGGTAGTTTTTAGAATTTACGAAAATAAATTCCAGATGAGGAATTTTGCAAATTTTTTTTCATTTTTATCGGACTCTTCTTGGGCTCCAAAAGGACCCAGAAATTAACAAAACGGAATTCAATTCTTACCCCTAAGCAGCTTTCGATAGAATGTGAGAAACTGACAATCTGTGTATGCACACAGAAAAGTATAAAGCAGAATTTGAAAGAAAATAGTCGTACAGTACAAAGCGTTACAGAGTCACACAGATGGCAATAATTATTCTCAGAGGAGAAGCTGGGGAAAGCTTTTAGGCCAAGTTGGTTTGGGGGATAACCAGCTTAAAAGATGAAGCCAGGCGTGGTGGCACACGCCTGTAATCCAAGTACTTGGGAGGCTGAGACAGGAAGATCGCAAGTTCGAGGCCAACATTGGCAATTTAACGAGATCCTGTTTCAAAACATTAATTAATTGATTAATTAATATGCTAGGAGTAGCTGGACGCAGTGACCCACACCTGTAATCCCAGTACTTGGGCGGCTGAGATAGAAGGATCACAGGTTCACAGACAGCCTCAGCAACTCAGTGAGACTGTTTCCAAATAAAATAGGACTGGGGGTATAGCTCAGAGATAGAATGACCCTGGGTTCAATCTCCAGTACCACACCACCATCATCCCTGGGTTCAATCGCCAGTACCACAAAGTAAGTAAATAAATAAAAGATGAGTAACAGAAATACATTTCAGGGAGAGATGGTAACTGCGCATGCTTAGATTGGAGAAGGCAAGGGTAAAGTAAAGTGACACGGCCCAGTGGAAGTATGATCTGATCTAAGAGAAACAGCAGGAAAAGGTAAGGCATAGGAAGATAATGGAGAACCTTGAGTACTATGTTGAACTTTGGATGTTATGGTGTACACAATGGGAAGCCCCGAATAGTTACAAGATCAACGTTGTTCTCTTGGGAGGTAGCTTTGAGTGAGAAGGGTGGATTGAAGGGAAAAGCAGAGAGGGCCAGGTGTGGAGGCGCAGGCTTGTAATTCCAGTACTTGGGAGGGAGGCTGAGACCAGAGTATCTGAGTTCACCGCCAGCCTCAGCTACTTTGTAAGGCCCTCCACAACTTAGTGAGACCCTATTTCAAAATAAAGAATTAAAAATAGGACTGGGAGTGTAGCTCAGAGGTAGAATACCCCTGGGTTTAATCCCCAGTACCGCAAAAAAAAAAGGAGACAGAAGACAGGGAAAGAATAGTGTTGCAAGGATAGAATTAGTAGAGGCAGAATTTCTAGTGGCAGACATGAAAATCAGAAAAGGAGAGGCTTAACAATGTGCACTCCAACATAATTCATGTGAAAAATGATCCTTTAAGCATGAACTAGATTGGGGGTCAGCAAACTTTTTTTTTTTTAAGGGCCAGATAGCAAATATGTTAGGCTTTGTGGGCCATATGTTCTCATTTATAACTACTCAGTTCTGCCGACAATGCTGGAAAGCAGTCATAGACAATAAATCAGCTAACAGATAAGGCTGTGTTCTAGTAAGACTTTTCTATGGCCATTGAAATTTAAATCTCATATAATTTTCATATGTCATATGTCACATAATATCCTTTTTTTTTTTTTGCGGTACTAGGGATTGAACTCAGGGGCATTCTACCTCCGAGCTATACCCCCAGCCCTATTTTTTATTCTTTATTTTGAAACCGGGTCTCACTAAGTTGCAGAGTGCCTCACTAGGTAGCTGAGGCTGGCCGCGAACCCAGATCCTCCGGTCTCAGCCTCCCGAATGCTGGGATTACAAGCGTGCGC
>PVLC010011488.1:0-34090 GCA_004027655.1 Graphiurus murinus
TGAATGGATTACAAAACTATGGGATATGTACACAATGGAATTTTACTCAGCTATAAAGAAGAACAAAATCATGTTCTTTGCAGGGAAATGGATGCAACTGGAAAACATTATGTTAAGTGAGATTAGCCAGTCACAAAGAGTAAAGAAGCATATGTTCTCCCTAATATGCGGATGCTAGGGAGATGATGGGGCATAAGAGAGTCTCCAGATGAAAAAGGAGAGACCCTCGAAAGCAAAGAAGTTAACTTAACCGAAGGGGTTGGACGGGGAGGGAGGACACACTAATGTATATCAAGGTTACTCACTAAACTGAACTTGAGAGGGAAGGAGGGTGAGGGAGCGGGTGGGAATTTGGGGAAGGGGTCAAATGAGAATTGTGAGCACATATAGTGTTATCAATTTGTACCTAACAAAGATGTATGCTTACAATATATGAATAAAAATTAAAATTAAAAAAATTGAAGGATAAATAAAGATGTTCCCAGACAAACAAAATCTGCAGGAATTTATTGCTAATAGATCTAACCTCTAAGACCTCTTAAAATAAATTTTTTTCAGGATTAAAAAATTAGATATTGCTCAGAAACTTGGATCTACATAAAGGAAGGAAAGCATTAGAGGAGGAATAAATGAATGTAAAATAAAATATTGTCTTTTTTCTATTCTCATCTGATCTAACAGATAACTGTCAAAGCAATAAGGGCAACAACATGTTGGGTGAGTATGGTCTGTACATACATAAAATGAATGGCAGTAAAGTTAAAGGGACGGGAGGGACTATTTGGGAATCCACTGTTGTAAGGTACCCATCAAGTTTAATAGTGTCATTTGAGAATGGACTTAGTTTATCAGTAAATACATATTACAAATGACTAGACCAACCACTAAAATCATAATACACACACACACACACACACACACACACACACACACACATCCTGAGAAGGATAAAATTGGGTTGCATAAAATACTCAAGTAATACCAGACATGGCACAAAAATTGGGGAAGAAAGAAAAAAAAAACTAAGAACAAGTGTGAGGAATAGAAAGTGGTACAAAAATGGTAGACAATACACCAACTATATAAATAATCACTTTTAATGAAAATGGTCTAAATAAAGCTCATATGGAACATGGAACAAGGTAAATCACATTGTGTGTTAAAATACTCTTAGGCAAATTTAAAAGAATAGAAGTGCTAAGTATCTCTCAGACTACAATAGAATTAACCAGAAACCAATAGCAAAAGCTAGGATGATTTGAGTAAACAAGAAAATAAAATAGTATTAGATTTTAACCTGAACTATAAAGTAATTATCCATGAGTACAACTCTGTTGATATAAGTAAATAAATATATAAATAAATCTAACAAAACTGGGGACAGAGGGAGATATAAATATCCCATGCAGAAAAGTTTCATATGTTTTATGTAGATATTTCATCCTTAGAAAGAGGAAACAAAAGTCCCCACTCTTTAGTGGGTCCTATGCATGGTGACTTTCTCCCATGCCGTGTGGAAAGAGAGAAAAGGAGAACATTTTATATGCACAGAAATCTGACCAACCACCTCAGCCAGGTGACCGAGGTCAATCCAAACAGTGGTAAGTCACGTGAATAGTACGGACTCTCAAGGTGATGTTTTGAGAATGATATGTGGCCTCTGTAATCTCCTTAACATCTCAAACCTGGGCTGATCATGAGAAAAACATTGGGCAAATCCTAGGACATGGGCATTCTACAAGACATTTATAAAATACTTGTCAAAGCTATCAAGGCCATTAAAACAAAGAATTTTGAGAAACCATCAGAGCCAAGGAACATAATTGATGTCAGTCCGAATACAATGTGATATCTTAGGACCTGCGAAAAGAAAAAGAAAAGGCATTTAATAGCAATCGAAATAACCCAAGTAAACTATTGACTTAGTTAATAACAACATATCAATATCTATTCATTGATTATAATAAATACATTATACACTATAATGTAAAATGTTAATAGGAGAATTGGGTGTGGAGTATACAGGAACTCTTTATACTGTCTTCCTAATTTTTCTGTAAATCTAAATCTGTTGTAAAAAATAAAGTCATTACAAGTATTCAACTCATCCAAATGAAGGCAGAAAAAAAGAGTGGAAGGGAAGAAAGCACACAGGAGACAAGTAAAAAGCAAATAGCAAAACCATAGATTTATGCCAGATCATACTAATAGTCATGTCAAATGTAAGTGGTTCAGACAGCTCAGTTAAAAGGCATGGAATAGAAGCTAAGACAAATTTAAAAAAGAAGAATAAAGAAGGAGGAATCAGTCTACTTGGTTGCAAGACTTATGCAACTGTAGTAATCAATCAATACTATTTGGTTATCGGTTGACAGGATAAATGTATAGTTCAATGAAATAGTGTAGAGAACCTAGAAACAGATCTTCACAAATATGCCCAACTGATTTTAGACAAAGGTGTGAAACGGTTTGATGTAGAGAGGCAGCCTTTTCAACAAATGGTGCTAGAACCAGAGGATATTCAGAGACAAAAGAATGAACCTCAATCTAATTCTCATGCCTTTTACAAATATCATGGCAGAATGAATCATGGACTTAAATGTAACACATAAGACTATAAAACTTTTAGGAAAAAAAAAGAGCAAGTCTTTAGAATCCAGGGAGTAGGCATAGAAGCTAAAAGTACAATCTATAGATGGAAAATTTGGTAAATTGTGTTTCATTGAAATTAAACAAGTAACCTTTTGTTCTTTTGCAAAGACTATTTGGATGATGAGAGAACAAGTTATAGCCTGGTAGAAAATACTTAGAAATCACATATCAGATAAAGAACTAGTATCTAGAATACATAAAGAAGTTCCAAATGTCAATAGTAAATGAAAAATAGAAAAAAAAGAAGCCCAACTAGAAAATTGGCAAAACACATGAAGAGATATATAACCAACAAGAACATATAATTAGCAAATAAGCACGTGAAAAGATATTCAACATCATGAATCTTCAGGCAGATGCCAGTTAAAATTGCAATGAGATATCACTATATACCTAGCAAAATGGGTAGAATCATGAAATACTGGTAACATCATCACTAGGGAAGATTCAGAGAAACTACATTATATTTATTGGTGATAACAATATAAAATCATGCAGCCACTCTGGAAGATAGTTTGGCATTTACTATGAAACTAAATGGATAACAATAACCATATGAATCAACATTTGTACTCTTGGGCATTTATCCCAGAGTAATAAAAACTTATGTTCACCCAAAACCCATATATAAATGTTTTAATCACCCTTATTAGTAAAGGCCCTAAACTGAAAATAACTCAGATGTCCCTCAATTAGTGAATGGTTAAATAAACGGTGACACATTCATTCCACGGAGTACTGCTTAGCAATGTAAATGGATGAACTCTTGATGCACACATCCCCTGAGATGAATTTCCGGAGGATAATTATACAAGGCAAACCAGAATTAAAAAAATATGCTACTATGAGCCTATCAGAGTGCCTGATGTTACGAGACTTTCCTCATTTAGTGTTGACAGGGCACTGGAACTCTCCCACTCTGGAAATGGTGCACTTTAGAAGGCAGGCTGGTTATTTCTTGAAGTGCTAAACACAGCTCATGACCCTATCATATGGCTCAGACATCCACTTTTAGGTTTTCCCCAAGGATAATAAAAGTATACATCCACCTGTAGACCTGCACACCAGTCTCCATAGCAGCTTCATTTGAAATAGCTTCGAACAATTGAGAAATTATCCAAAAGTCCATCAATAGGAGACAGGATAATCAGATCCTAACATGCCCAGATATTTGAATAAACTCAACAATAAAAGAAGAATAAAGTATTGACACATGCCACAATGTGGATGGCCCTGAAAATAATTTTGCTTAGTAAGGAGCCAGGCAAAACAGAGTATGTATCATTTGATTCCATTTATATGAAAGAGTAAGAAATGCACCAATCTATAGTGGCAGGAAGCAGATCAGCACAGGTTGGGGTGAAATGGGGAATGAATATGGGTGGGAGAGGAACATGCAGGCCATTACAATGTGGCCTGAGACTTGACGATTGCTATTCCTGCAGTATCCTTGAGACAACCTAACAGCATTCCAATGCACCTTCATATCATGATGTCCATCACCCTGACTAGCCTTCCCTAAGGAACCAAGCGTATTTCCTTATCAGCATCTTACGATGCTCAGATTCAAAATGCTTACTGTACTCCATTAATTTCAAATGGGAGAAAACAATACTACATTCTCACCTTATTGAAAATACCAACCAGTTTCTCAAACGCCATTATCATGCTCTTAACACATCAAGTTTAAGTTCCACAGTAAATACAACAGAATATTATTCATCCATAAAAAAGAAGGAAATCCTGACGTTGACAGGAACATGGATAGAACTGGAGGTGATCATGTTAAGTGAAATAAGCTAGAAACAGAAAGATGAGTAGCACAGATCTCACTCATGTGTGGACACTGAAGTGGATTTCATAGAAGACTCAAGTGAAATGGTGATTGATCACTGGGGAGCAGGCTGTGGGGACAGAAAGAGGCTAGATAAGGGAGACCTAAACAGGTCTCTGTTTACCTACAAAAACCCATGATATATTGTAAAATAAACTAGAACATCGTGTAAGCTCCCAAAACATAGACATGATTGAGGAAACGGATGTGCTTGTTACCCTGGCATGACCATGACACCTTCTATACAGGTATTATATTTTCATATCATACCCCCTAAAACTGTACCAATACCATGTCTCAGCTCAAATCATTAAGATACAACTCTAGTGAAGACTGTAGTCTAACATAAGCCATGCACAATGAGAATCACCTCATCTTCAGCACGTTTTATGTGCAGCAGCACAAAGCAGGGGCAAATTGTAAGACAGGTGGAAAAACTCCTCTAGAGACGTCTGCGGACTCTGCCTTGTGCCTTTGAGTTTCCAATTTGAATAGCGGCTGTGGGCAACTGCTTCTTACAATGTGCCTTTGGAGAGGATGAGGTGGGCTCCCGGTTCTGTCCAGGAACTCCTGCCCTGCAGGACTCCTGGCCTCCTTCCTAGCACGGCGCTGGCTTCTTGACGTCTGCTGGCCCTGGCAGGGTGAGCTGAGAAGCAGAAACTAGTATGCTCTGACTTCTGCCTGCCAAAGTGACCACATGAAAAGAGAAAAGAGAAATCAATCGAGCTATTTATAATCTGGGTTTCCTTTTTTTCCACCCAGGGCTTCTTCTTTTTTTTATTTGTTTTTTGTTTCTTATTCACTCAATCCTCTCTGGAAATGACAGGGAAGAAATGTGGCTGGGAACCCCGGTGTCCATCGTGCCGCTCTGCAAATAGGTATGCATGCATTTCCTCTCGGCAAGTGGCCTCCTGGTTCCTCAGCCTGGCCATCCTCAGAGGACTCTGAAAGGGAGGGAAGGGGCCAACCCAGACTCCCAGACTCTGGCGGCATACAGCCCAGAGGCTGGCTGGGCCTCTGAGCCCTGGGCCCTCACCCACTCCAGAAGCCTCAGGAATCTCCCCTACCTCACATGCCTGTGGACTTCCTGTAAGAAAGGCTTCTTCCTTTCCTGTTTAGTTCATTTCCTCGTGCAAATCATCTCAGCAAGGATTCATGGAACTCCAGCCACATGCGGGCATCTTGCTCAGTTTCAGAAACTTGAGGGAGGGAATCCCCTAAATAAAGACCTGCCAGCATTGTCAAATCTATTGACCAGACACTTTCCTGTCCTTTCTAGATGCTTTATTAAGTGCATTGATCTTTATCAAGTGCATCCCTCTGACAACATCACATTGTAGTTGCATTATAAGACCCAGAATTACATTTGTCTAAACACTCAAAAGTTGTCCTGGTGTGTGTGTGTGTGTGTGTGTGTGTGTGTGTGTGTGTGTGTGTAGGGCGGGGGGAAGGAGTACTGGGTATTGAACCCAGGAGAGTTCTACCTCTGAGCTACACCCCAGCTCTTTTTGTTATTTTAAAACAGGATCTCACTAAACTGCTGAGACTGACCTGCCATCCTCCTATCTCAGCCTCCCAAGTTCAGGGATTACAAGTGTGTGCCACAATGCTGGGTATAAAGTTGTCTTGCTTCACTAATGTCTGTTTGGCTGGAACCTTTGCGTTTCCATAAAATGTGACATTACCTTGTCAACACATGCCACTATCTTGCCAATATATTGGGAATATATTGAATAAATATATCTGCTTAGGGACAATCATCTTAGTTTATTGAGTCTTCTAGCTGATGAACTTTGCATACATTTTAACTTATTTAAATCTTCATTTTTAATTTTTCTCAGGACACTCATAATTTTAGTGTCTCCATGTATTTTGTTCCACTTACTCCTGTGCATTTTATATTTTCATACTGATAACTTTTAGAGATTATTTTTAATTGGTGCTAGTTTGTTAAAATAGAATTGATTTTTCTATTTTATCCCACTATCCTGCAATCTTGATACATTCACTCACTATTTTCAATAGTCTTTAATATATTCCATAGAATTTCTATATATGAAATTATATCATCTGCAAGACTTTGTTGTCTTACATATATTTTAAAATCTTTGCCTCATAAGAGTAGCTAGGACCTCTGTATAGTATATTATTGAATAAGAGTGGTACACAAGCTATAAATTCTCTCTGCTTTTATGTATCTGAAAAAATGTCTGTATTTAAATTTTCTTTATGGAAAATAACTACACTAGATATAGAATTCTTGGTTGGTTCCTTTGTTTCCTCCATCATTTTAGAGTATTGTTTCATTCTCTTCTGGCTTATAAAATTTCTGTCAAGAAGCAAACTTTTTTTTTTTTTTTTCATCTTTGGCCACCCAGATTAATGTTGACTTTTTTTTTTTTTCCCGGTTGCTTTTACAAGTTTTTTCTTTATCTCTGGATTTCTGAAATTCTATCATGGTGTGCTTTGTCTTTGTGTTCATCTTCTGGTTCACTTAGATTCATATATGTGTATATATACACACACACACACACACACACACACACACACACACACACACAGATACACACATATATATATATGGAAATATTGGGTTTTTTTTTCTTAACTTGATGGAAAAAGGCCATTGTTTCAAATATTTTTCTCTTCCTTTCTGGGATTCCAAATATAGGTGTGTCGGGAAACTCCACAACTCAAGGAGCCTGTATGTTTTCAATTTTTTTAGCCTTTTCTTATGAAGCTATTAATTTGCTGTTAATTCCTCCAGGTTATATATATATTTTTTTCTGGTACTGAGGACTGAGCCCTGGGATATTCTAACTCTGAGCTACATCTCCAGCCTTATTTTCTTATTCTTTATTTTGAAACAGGGTCTCACTAAGTTGCATAGGGCCTCACTAAGTAGCTGAGGCTAGCCAAGAACCTGGATCTTCCTGTCTCAGCCACCCAAGCACTGGGATTACAAGTGTGCACCACCATGCCCGGCTGTATTTTTTTATTTCGAATATTGTCTTTTTTAACTGGAAACTGCATTGATTTTCTTATATCTTCAGTATTTGTTCTTATAATTTCTTGAGCATATTTGTAATAGCGGTATCATACTCATTTCGTCTCCTAATTCCATTAATTCTGCCCCTTATTGTTTTATTATGGTACCCATTATCTAATATTATTCTTGATTATAGCTTCCAGGTTCCATGGCTTGTCAAATATCTAATAAATTTTATTTGGAGGCTGGAAATTGTGAATGTAACATCCTTGAAAGACTGGATTTTGATTCCTTTCTTTAGAATGGGTTGAATTTTGTTCCGACAGGCACTGAATGACTTGAGGTATACGCTTTGTTTGAGCAGATCTAATTTAGCCTCCACAGTGAAGCAAGAGTATCCAGCCATCCTAAGAGATGCCGAGGCTTGGAGAGTATCATTACCAAGAGTGTGAAGGGACATTGGTGAGGATTCTGCCCATGTCCATTAACGAGTATTCTCCTCACCAAGGTCCCAAGTGGCCTCATGATTACAGAATTCCATGGCACTTTCATGTTCTTTATCTTCCAGGATGTTCTGTATCTTTGTCTGTCATTCCCTCCTTCCTTAGGGGTGTCCTGCCTTAGCTTTCTCAAATTTCACTTCATCTTGGGTCTTCTACTTTTTGTTTTCATTCTGTTTGTCTCTGCTTTCCCACTGATTTAAAATATAAAATGTCCTCAGGACTATGCTAATAATCTATGCACATGCTTTAGATCCCAGTCTATTGAGTCTCAGATCAACATAATGCACTTCACACCTCTCTTTGTCCCCATGTATGCCCCCCTTGGAGCTCACAAAACCTCAGACTCAATGTGTCCCCGCCTGAATTCAGAGTGAGTCTCTGAAGCTACTTGCCATTGGCTGTTTTCTAGCTGTGTGCCTGGCTTGTCATCTCCCCAGGGAGCACCGTTTTGACTCCCCATCTTTACTATAGGTTCGTGTATTTTATTTCCTAAATGTTTTGATATGAGGCTCTCCCTACTCTTCATCTTCACTCTGAAATGCTTGACCAAACTTTGCTCAGGATCCCGAACCTCCTCATAGGCCCATCTGTGCACTAACTTATAAAATCCTGTTTTAGCCAAGGACCTACTAAGTCAGTTTAATAAGAATCCCCCCATCCTCAATATTTGACCAATCTTGATATCTGATGACCCTCACCATCCCCCTTCAGGTAATATTTGATCTCCTGATCTGATTCAGCAAAAGTCCTGTTAGGTCACTTTAGCCAGTAATGATACCTCCTAATACCTCCTCTTAGGAATTTTCCATCCACTGACTCTTACCCAGATCCTTGGCTATAGATTCTCACTTGCTTATGTGGTGTTTGAAGTTGAGTCCAGTTTCCTCACTGCAAAACCCCACTTTACCTATAGAAACAATTCTAAATAAAGTCTTCCTTTCTGTGCTTTTTGTTTGTTTTTGTTTGGGTACTGGGAATTGAATTGAACCCAGGGTCATTCTACCTCTGAGCCACACTCTCAGTTCTTGCTAAGGTGCTGAGGCTATCCTTGAATCTGCAACCTTCCTGTGCTTTAACAGGTGTCATTGAGTAATTTTGTATTTAACGGTTCTCATCATTCCCTTTCTATATTATTAGAATAACCTCCAAGCTCATTCTCTTCCAATTTATTCTATACAGGATTATTTGTGTCACTTTGTAAAATTCAGATACTGTTCTGACACCTTCCTGACTAAGATCTTTTAGAAGCTATCTATTATCTTTGAGATGCAGCTCAGATGTTGAAGTACGACCTCATGATCTCCAATAATATGATTGGCTGCTGTCTGTCCTTCTTCTCTCATTTCCTTCTATCTTTAGATAGGAGCTCCTGTATTCTTTCTCTCCTGGTCTATTTTGTAGGTCTTTCAAAATAGTACATTTTCCTTTTCCTCTTATCTTAACACCCAGCCCTAAAATCATCATCTTCTCTGTTGCCTCAGTCTCTCCTACATATTCATTACAGGCACAAGAGCCATGCCCTGGCCAGAGCACCTTGCTTTCTGCTTTTAACGAGAGGGTCCTTTGCCTCCCCAGGGCCCCCCTCACACCGTATGCAACACTGATGCTGTGCTGTGATATTTAGTACTTACTTATTTGCCTGTCAATATTTCCCACTGGACTCTCACTCTTCAAGGCAAGCTCAAGCTCTACACCAATACGTGTAATTTGGAATGCCTGCAGATAGAAAAGGATGGGCAAGGTCTGTAGCATTAGGAACACAGTCAACATTTTAGATAGTATTTGATAAGGGGCCCATTCATACTTGATTTAGAGTTAGGTGTTGAGCAATGAAAAACAGAATATGCGTGGATAGAAAAGTGGTGGTCAGATGGAGCCTTGATATCAGATAAGAAATGCTGGGGTCAAAGGAGAACTTACAGGACTCCAAAAAAGTCAGAGCTCTCTTGGGGAAAGGATTGTATTGAAAAGAAGTGCAGGCTAAATTTACCCAGGGGAAAGAGAATAACAAGAGACCTTCCTCAAGAATTTTCAAATGTCAGTAATGAATAAAAAGCTCAGGGTCCCAGAGAGAGGGAAAGGAGAATAAAAGGCACAGAACAGCATTCATATTTCCAATGCAGATCATGAATAAATGCATTGGGGGGAATATGTGTGAGGTGGGAGAAAGTTGATGTCAGTGTTTGCTACATGGGAGGAAAACCCGGGAGAGGGGCTGCAGGAGAATGTGGAAAGACTGAGTTTTTGAGGAAAGGTGGAGGTCTGAGTCCCTAGAGAAGGTGGAGGTCTGAGTCCCTTAGGGAAGTTGAAGGTCTGAGTCCTGAGATAAAGTGGAGGTCTGGGTCCCTAGACAGGAGACAAGTTGAGTTCCGGAGGGTGGCTCCACCAGGTCCCCCTGCTGCTGGCTTCCTTGCTGAAAAGTCAGCACTAAGTTTGTGTTTGCCCGTTTGCTTCTGCATAGCCTGAGTGAATCCTGGCTAGATGGTTTTCAGAATCTCTACTCTGAGTATGTGTAGAAGTATTTATGTGTATCTGGAGATCTTAAACATCCAGGCTGAGATGTATAGCTTGATGAGTCGTCATTCTTTCTATACTGGGACACCCTACGTCCACGGCCTCTGGTTGTGCACAAACCTGCATCATGACACTCGCCATCTTCCCCTAGCCTCCTCCTCCTCCACTTACAGCCTGCTCACTCTTTGGGTTTGGACTTAAAAGGAAGCCTCCCTGACCTGCTGATGAGGTCAGGCCATGAAAAACCTGGTCCTTCCCCATGTGGGACTCTCATCACCATAAGGACCAGTCTGGCAGTTTCTGCCTGTCCCAGGTCGATGGCAAGCCACAAGAGGGCAGGAACCACGTGTGTTTGTGCTCTTGATTTAATGGCTGTGAAAAGGGGCGGGCATATGCAGCATTCCACAAGTGTTGGTGGGGCACCTGATGGATGCAGGTGATCTACCAGATATAGAGGACACCTTAGGAGTGAGAGAGGATGATTTAAACACAGGACACCAGACTCGTTCCATGGGGTTTACTGGGCAGTTGGCAGGTGCACCCAGGTGGTTTAGGGACAATTTGGAGGAGGAGGGAATCTTATCTTACTTCAGCCCTTTTGAGAGAGGGATCGGTATTCAGGAGGCTGAGAAGAGGGGTTTCCACTGAGCTCAGATAGGGAGGAAGGAACTCAGCTGAAGCAATTGAATCCCTCTATCCCCACCACACACACTCTATGAGAAGAGTCATGGTTCAGTGAGCTGAAGGGCCCCAAGGAAGGAAGGCTCTGGGCCAGTGTGGAATCTGTGGCATGAACCAGAAGAAGGTGGGAAGCCAGCTCTGGGGTGAAGCAGGACAGCCTGGCCAGGTCTCCCAGCAGCCTGGTTCTGCAGCCCAGCCATGCAGCAAAGAACCACTGTGGTTGTGGTTGCAGGAAGTGGGAGGCATCGGAACCTGTTGCCTCTCCAGACCAGCCGGGGTCGTTCTGGGAAATGGAAACCCAGAATTTCCTGTGCTGCACTCATTGCACACTCAGGACCTGCTGTAGCTCATTATGATGGTCTTACATTTGACGTGCTGATCCTAAGGGTGTCTGATGCCCATTTTACACATGGGGAAATTGAGGCTGAGAAAGTGAAGGAGCTTAGCTGAAGATAAACAGGTAGACAGTGGCAGAATGGGAAGTTCGAGCTGTTTCCTCCTTTCTTGTTGTAGAAAAATGCAATTGCTGGCAAAAATGAGTGTTTAATTTACATCAGGAAAAAGTAAGTGCTAGAGTTTGGATCCAGAGAGTCTCCCCAAAGGCCCATATTGCAAAATATGTGGTTGCTAGCCTTTGGAGCTGTTGAAAGGTGGTGGGACCTTTAAGAGGTGGGACAAGCAGAAGGAAGTTAGGTCACTGGAGCTGTGCTCTTGAAGGGGATACTGGGACCCTGGCCTCTTCTTCTCCCTCTTTGCTTCCCTGCTGCCTCAAGAACAAGCCTCTTCTGCCAGGAGATCCCACCCAACACGATGTCCTGTGTGGTCCATGCAGGAAGCAAGGGGGGCATGTGGCCGTCGACTGACACCTCTAAAATAGTGAGTTTAAAGAGACCTTTCCTCCTTATAAGTGGTTTATGTCAGGCATTTGTTATACAGCGGAGAGCTGACTAGCATAGTACATTTTATTAGAAACTTAAGGTTGATTTCTAGAAGACGACATAAAATTATCATTGCCTTTAGGGGGTGAGGATGAGTGGAAGTAGGTAGATTTTTTGGGGGGGGGATTATAGTATACTGCGTGCTTTAATTATGGAATGAATATAGTAAATTTACTTGGAATTTGTAAGGAGGCCACCACTAGAAGTAGAATGTATTATTCTAAAGGAGCAAAAGATAACCCGAGAATCTAGTAAAAGGTAAATTACCAGGAATAAACATGACTATTCCTTTTTATTGAAAAGTACCAAGAAAACCGAAACTTTACCATGAATATGGAAACTCAGTGTTACAGGGTGGTCAATGTGACTTAAGTTGGTCTATAAATTCAATACAATTGTAATTAAATCCTCATGTAAGTTTTTCTGTATGTGTGTGACTGCAAAGTTCTTTTTTTTTAAATATACTTTTGTTTAGTACATTGTAATTATACATCATTTTGGGGTATAGAGTGATGGAAATATACATATACACAACTCTTGGAGCCCTTCCCCCTGGGCCCTGCCTTCCTTCATTCCTTCCCCATAGGTGTTTTTGAGATTGGGATTGGTGTATTAGAGTTCCTATTTTTCCACATCCTCACCAGCATTTATTGTTTGTGTTTTTGATGATTGCCATTCTAACTGGAGAAAGGTGAAATCTCAGTGTAGTTTGGATTTGTATTTCCCTGTTGCTAATGACGTTGAACACTTTATCATACATTTGTTGGCCATTTGTGTTTCTTCTCTTGAGAAATGTCTGTTTTGTTCGGTTACCAATTTTTTGAATGGGTTTTTTTTAGTGTTAAATTTTTTTGAGCTCTTTGTTTATTCTAGATATTAGTCTTTTATTGGGGAGGTAGGTGGCAAAGATCTCCTTCCATTATGTAAGCTCTCTCTGTAGACTCTTGATGGTTTCCTTTGCTTCACCGAAACTTTTTAATTTCATGCCATTCCAACTATTAATTCTAGTTTTAATTTCCTGAGCTTTGGGGGTATTATTAAGGGAGATTCTACCAATGCCTATATCTTGGGGTGTTGGTCCTATGCCCTCTTTAGTAATTTTAAAGTCTCTGGTCTAATTTCTAGGTCTTTGATCCATCTTGAGTTGACTCTTGTGCAGGATGAGAGGTTGGGGTTTAATTATATTCTTTTACATATGGATAACCAGTTTTCCCAACACCATTTGTTGAAAAGGCTTTGTCTTTTCTCCAGGTTATGCTTTTGATACCTTTATCAAAAATCAATTGGTTGTAAATATGAGGATTTGTTTCTGAGTCTTCTATTCTTTTCCATTGGTTTATATGTCTGTTTTTGTGCCAATACCATGCAGTTTTTATTGCTATCATTTTATAGTGTAATTTGAAATCAGATATTGTTATGCCTCCTGCATGATTCTTATTGCTAAGAATTGCTTTGGATATTCTGAGTCTTTTGTTTTTCCATAAGAATTTTATGGTTGATTTCTCTAGATCTGTGAAGAATGACCACAGTATTTTAATAGGATGGAAAGACTTCCTTTGCTCTTGGATAGGCAGGATAAATTATAATAAAAATGGCCTTCCTACCAAAATCTGTCTATATATTCAATGCAATCCCTATCAAAATACCATAATCAGCTGCTTGGAATAATTTCTAATAAATGAATCATGAATGAATGGGTGAACAAATGTGTAAATGATGGCATAAATTCTGGGGGTCTTTTATTATTTATTGACTTTATATAATTTTATCTTTATTCTACCATTGTGTGTAAAAATGCCATTTCTTAATTCTCTGGTTTCTTTTATATCTATTTTGAGATTCCATCAGTCTGGATATTCACTTGTATGGCGCCATAAGTAACTCCAAAGCAGGAAGTCACTGGAGATCCTTCACCTGCAAGCACCCTAAACTTGGCTAAAGTAATTCCCCCTTCTCTGTGGAGGATATGTCCCAGGGATTCTAGTGGATGCCTGATACCACTGAGAGTACTGAATTCTATATCTACTATGTTTTTCTATGCATACAATGTACCTATTGCAAAGTTCAATTTGTAAATTAGACATAGTGAGAGATCAGTAATAACTAACAATTATAGTGCAATTATAATAACATTATTAAAATGTATGAATTATTTATTTTTGAAATCTTCTATTTAATCTTTTTAGATATGGTTGACTGTGAATAACAGAAACCTTAGGAAGTTAACCTACATATCAAAGGAAACTGCTATATGGATTCGGTGCAGAGAAACCCATGCAGCCAAAAGACATGCTCAGAGGACACTTAGGGTAGCAATTGGTCTTCGATTTGTAGTTATGTGGCTTAAAGTATATGTTATTTCTCCTTTGTGTCCTTTGATACAAATTGAGGTATTATAGGTGGCCCTCTATATCTGTGGGTACCACATTGGTGGGTTCAACCAAGCACAGATTGGAAATACTTGGAAAAAAATACATGCTGCATTTGTACTGAATATACACAATTTTTTTCTTGTCAGTATTCCCTAAACACTACAGTATAACTAGTATTTACATTTACATTGTTATAGATGTTATAAGTAATCTAGAGATTATTATAAATATATAGGAGATGGTTTAAAGTATATGAAGGTTATGCAAATATGGCACCACTTTTTAAAAGGGACTTGAGCCTTAAGCATCTCTGGATTTTGGTATCTTGGGGGATCCTGGAATTAGTCCCTCCTGGAGATCTAGGGACAACCACATGCCTATACAGTAACCTCTCCATGCTCGTGTGTGTGTGTGTGTGTGTGTGTGTGTGTGTGTGTGTGTGTTACTAGGGATTGAACAGGGGCATTCTACCTCCAAGCTACACCTTCAGCCCTATTTTTAAAAATTCTTTACTTTGAAACAGGGTCTCACTAAGTTGCAAAGGGCCTCACTAAGTAGCTGAAGCTAGCTGCGAACCTGTGATCCACCTGTCTCAGCCCAAATACTGGGATTATAAATGTGCACCACCACGCCCTGCTCCATGCTTGCTCTGAACAAGAGGAGCCCTGTTCAGCTGTTGGTATGGTGATTGGAGTGAACAAGACCCTATAGACATTGGTAAGTTTATTTTGAACCTGAGCATGCTGGTTTCCTCATATAGAAGAGGTCTTTTCTCTCAAAGCTACTGGATAGAAAGCCTTTGATGGCACTCACAGATCATATCTGAGGAAATCCTGGACAATCTTGCAACCGTTGAGCAATGACAGGGAGTGCAAACTTATTACATTTTCCATTGTCTGGATTCCATATTCTAATTGAATGTCTGCTCTAAGAAATATGCCGCGAATGTTAACAAGAAGGACTGACAGCCCTGGGAAGAGTTGACCCAGAGCTGCCTCCCGTTTCCTGCAGGCCTCTGCTTCCCTCGCCGGCTTTGATGTGGCTTTTGGCATTAAGAGTTTCAGCTGGAATGATTTGGAAATGGTGAGACCAAAAGCAACTGGAAGAATTTGCTTTTTGGGTTGATCTTAGATGAATGAAATTCCCATTAGAAACATTTTCTGTAGGTGTTATTATTTATTTTTCTTAAAATACTTTTAGGAATTTTTTTTCTATTGCATGCTCATTTCAAGGTTGGAAACCAAAAGCCACACTGAGCATTCATGTCTGTGTTGGTAATATTTTATCTGGATTGAATTCCCAACAAGGGGTGACCTGAACAGTCAAGTGGCATCTAAAAATAGTGACATGCATGATGACACGGTGGTTGGATGGTCAGGATGGGAGTGTTTTCCAGCAATGTGCCAGTCCCCTCCATACACATAAAGGCCACAGAATCCCCGTCACCCATAAGGCAGGTGCCCTTGTTGGTTTCAAAGAAGACAGATGATTAGAAGAACTAAGTAATTCTACCCGTCTTCTACAATTCATGAGAGACCCAGCAAAATTCAAATCCAAGTCACATGATTAAATATTGTTGCCTAGGTTCTTGCACACACATTCACAAAAGACAAAGTATCCTGCTTGAAGCTGATTTGATATATTGGCCTTCTTGTTTCCAAGATGTTACTTGCAGAAGTACATTTATTTCAGCATTTTATTCATCTTATGCACATTTATTGACCACCTACCATAGAGCTAGGCCTATAGCAAGTGCCAAATCTCCATCTCCCCCCACACTCTCTATTTTAGTTACACCCATTTTAGTTAAGGCTGCCCTCCTTTATTCAAAAACACAAGATGACATCCATCTCCTTTTTCCGCAAACATAGTTTAGTCTAAACATGGGTGACTCTAAATTTCTTAGATCTTTCCACCTTTAATTTTTCTTGTGCTTGCACTTTTTAAAAAATTATTAAACTGTCTCTTTGTACAACCCTCTGCACAATAAATAATACTTAATGGCTCCTTATTCCTGAAGTTAAAAGATAGAAAACTTTTTTCTTGGTTTTCAAGGCTTGGAGAAATTCATTATCGGGTCACACTGTGTATAATCCTAGGAAGTCTGAGTACCAATACTGGAAGACTTGACAATTCTGTTAATAAGAACGGCCCAGTTTCCATCTGATTCCTCCAAGGCACAAAGGATTTGAAGAGCCAGACATTTGAGGCAAGAACTTCTGTTCCCTCCTATCCCTGAGACTTGAGGGAACATATATGTTGGGGTCTATGGGGGCAAAGAAAACACAGCCTGACAGCAGGGAGCAGGCTTTATTAGGAATAAAACCTTGAGGGAGACATCTGACTGGGGAGAGAGCTCACCACTTTACAGGGTAGGGGCTTTTTATGGGGCAAGAAAGGGATGGGTAGTATAGGAGTAGTCAGTCTCTCTGTCTCTCTGTCTCTCTGTCTCTCTGTCTCTCTGTCTCTCTCTCTCTCTCTCTCTCTCTCTCTCTCTCTCTCTCTCTCTCTCTCTCTCTTCTCTCCCTCTCTTGCCATGTAAGAACACTTAGAGGCGATGCCATGTGCAAGCCAGGAGGAGGGTCGTCTTGAACACCTGGCCATGCCAGCACTAGATCTCAGACTTTCAGCCACCAGAACTGAGAAATAAATGTTTGTTGTTTAAGCTGCTTAGTTGGTGATCTTTTGTTCTAGCAGACTGGGCAGATGAAGACGGCTATTGAAATGCATCCTGGGGGAAACCCTTCTGGGTCTTCCTGGTGTAAGGGCATTGGAAAGGCAATGATGAACTGCAAAGCAACCACTCCATTTTTAAAGAAAACCAGTGTCGCATGACTCTCAGAACTACCTCCTCCATTTCCCAGACTCACTCTGTCTTTGGGAAGTCACTGAGTGTCGTTCCTTCTAGAAGTTGATTACAGGTCCCAAATTCCTACATCTGGAACAGCACATGGAATCCTGTGCAACAGTTTTTCCAGGTTTCTAAGTCCCAGTTAGAAGTCCAGGTTCGTCAGAGAACAAGTGGAAGCACACGCTAGACACTTCCTCCACCCAGATCCCACAGGAGGGAGCAGCCATCCTCGGCTGCCAAGAACAGCCACAGAGCCAGAACACTCTGCGGCCCAAGGGTGTGCTGCCCTCTCCCATCTATGTCCAGGAGCAGGGCCCCAGGGGACCTGGCTGAGTGGACCCAAGCCTGCCTTGGGCTTTTTCATAGGGAAGCTAGGGTCTTTAGTGCTTCGTTCCCCATGCCAGAACTCTTGGCTGACAGTGAGGGCCACAGGGCGGGGAGCCTGGCCAGTGTAATAGGAGGCTCAGCTTAGCAGTCCTCAAGGCACAGCAAAAATGAAGGGTGGAAAGTGAAGGCAGGCCTGGGCCCCGGCAGGATGTTCCCACTGGGAGCTAGTTGTGGAGTGCTGCTGTCATGTCCACCTGTCTGCCACTGGCTGTATGTCCTGTGTCTAGAAGTCAGTGTTAATTCCATAGGTCTGAGATGATTTACTACACACTAAATTCCCACATGTATCTGGTTCCACGTCTAAATTTCTCTTAGTATGTGGGTCTGTTCCTAATGTGGATGCCAAGCTCTTTAAATTGTCACCTTAGCAGTACTAGAAAGAGGGCTTTATATTTCACTCTCGGGTTTAGAATGATACCCTCTTTTGGCTTGGTTATTCTACATGAAATTTAAAATGAGTTTCTCAGTTTTATTATTGTTGCTATTGCTATTGTAATTAAGCTAGCTAGAACTGATTTTTCTATAATATGGGAACTCCTCTTTAAGAATATCATATATCTTCCCAGGTGTGGTAGTGGTGCATGCCTGTAATCTAAGTACTTGGGAGGCTGAGATAGGAGGATCACAAGTTTGAGTACAGCCTCAGCAACTTAGTGAGATCCTGTTTCAAAATAAAATAGGGCTGGGGTATGGCTTGGAGGGAGATTGCCCCTGGATTCAGCCTGCAGTATCAATAATTTTTGTGTGTGTGGTACTGGGGATTAAACCCAGGAGCATTCTACCTCTGAGCTATACCCCCAGCCCTATTTTTTATTCTTTATTTTTGAAACAGGGTCTCACTAAGTTGTAGAGGGCCTCACTAAGTAGCTGAGGCTGGCCAGGAACCTGTGATCCTTGTACCTCAGCCTCCCAACTACTGGGATTACAAGCGTGTGCCACCACACCAGGCAATAAATTTTTTTTAAAAAAAGAATATCATTCATTTTTCCTTTGGAGCAAGACTACTTTCATATTAATAATCTGTACACATTTCTTTCTTTCGTTTTTTTTGTGGTACTGGGGATGGAACCCAGGGGCATTTTACCTCCGAGCTACACCCCCAGTCCTATTTTTTATTCTTTATTTTGAAACAGGGTCTCACTAAGTTGCAGAGGGCCTCACTAAGTAGCTGAGGCTGGCCGCAAACCTGCGTTCCTCCTGTCTCAGCCTCCCAAGTACTGAAGTACTGGGATTACAAGCGTGTGCCACCACACCCTGCTTGCTATACACGTTTCCTTTTAAATTCGTTCTAAGTATTTGTATTGCTATTTCCAATGAAGCCTTCTTTTCTATGAAAAAATTGCTTGTATTATTTAGAAAGAGGATGAGAAGACTTTCATGAGAGTTTCTTGCATAATTAACATATGAAGAATGTTGGTCTTGTGACCATAATGCATTTTTCTATGCCATGCTGCATAATATTTGAGTAATTATTCCAGTTTATTGTCTTTGTAACAAACATTTTTGTAGGATGCACTCTACCTTAGGTACTTTCATTTCCCATGGCAGTCCATGAGATGGATACTATGATTCCCTCCTTTTGGAGGTGAAAGTAATGAGCCCCAGCATTGTGACCACTGTCTCCCATGGGAGAAACATCATGTCCAGGCCAGGATCCAGGCCCTGTGATCAATCTGTGCTGGTAATTGCAGCACCACCAGGTTATTGATTGTTAAAGAAAATAACATCCAAAATAATTTTCTTCTCAGTGGTACAAAACAAAACAAAAAACAATGTGAAACTTTGCAAGCTAGAATTGCAATGTTCGTAAAATATGAAAAATAGGGAAACATATATATATTTCAAATGCCAGAACTTCCAGAAAATGCCCACCGGCCGCAGTACATCACAGTCGTTGCATGTACTGCACGGTGGCATGCTTCAGTGCTGGGTTGCCACGGGGATCTTCCCACCAACAGGGCCAAATCTTACAGTTTCCCAAGAAATTGACTTATTTCAAGTAATCTTGTGATTAAAAAGAAAGTCTGCCATAAAAAGTCTTGCAGTTACTCAACAATCTTCTAAACGTGGTTTATTTTTGGGTTACAGGGTTATGCGTGGGGAAGCTGACCCCATTAATATCTGATTTGTGGGACTGCCTTGATTATATTTCTGACTTCTTCCTTTAGTTAATTTATTGTACTTATTTATGGATCACAGGCTGGGGACTGAAGGCAAGTTAAGGCAAGTCTATTTTTGTTTAGTCTAGTTTGGATCTGGGGCTATAATGACTTGCCCTCCCCTCCTTCCCCTTCCTCCTCTCATATCCTGTCCCTTCCCAGTGAGTGCACAGCTTCTACAAATAAACAGCCTTAAAATGAGTGTTTAGATTATTTTTAAGATAAACATTTTCAATGAAGTGCCCAGGTGAGAGAACTGAGGCGCATAAAGGCGAGCTGACTTGCGTCCACACAGCTTATGGGGAGCCTGCCTTGGCTCGAGCAGCACATTCCTCAGTAGAGAGTAGAGCAGCCTTCCAGGTTCATCGTGACCAGACCTCACATGTTATGAGTTGTCAGTTTACAAAGAACACGAACAGTCCCAATCTCCTTAATCCCCCTCCTAAAACAGAAGACTTACCATCCTTACTCTCAAAAGCAAAGGGTGGCAGGGTAGTTAAAGAAGGAGTTCCTGGTCACAGACAGTGGTGACAGAGCCACCCTTTGAATCCAAGTACACCTGTCTCCAAATATAAGGACTTTTCACCCATCTGGAGTTAATTTAACGTGTCTATCATCCATTACAGGTCGAAAGCTTGCTGAAGTCACAGTGTAGCTTCCATAGCTCTGTGCTCTGCTTTGCTAACTTTTCCTCTACAGTCTGTTATGGACCCCATCTACTGCACTTTATACCTTCCGCATTAGAGTGTTCACCTCTAGAAGCTTTCTTTGTGTCTTTTTTATATCTCCCATATATACTTACCATGATCACCTTTCCTCTAGCTCTTTAAGTATGTTGAATAGAGTTACAGTAATGTCTTTGCCTAGTATTTTATCATGTGTTGGTCATTCCTGCATTGGTTTTATTATTATGGGATATATTGCTTCTTTGCATATCTGATACATTTTATTAGATGTGAAACATTGTGTGGTGCTGGATGCTTTCAGTGTTTTGCTGCTGTAATGATTTTTGATTTTTGCTCTGGGTTGCAATAAACTATTGGAAGTGATCTGATCATTTTTAGATCTTACATTTGGGGCCAGAACTAGGGCTAGAGCTAATTTTGAACTTCTAATGATGTTTTTGCACGCTATTACCAATGCCCTGTGGATATTTTGCTCTGTTGCATGGGCAAACAAACTTCTGCTTTCGAATTGCTTCTTCTTGGCATGGGTATTTTCTTCATACACATGGATACATCTGTGTTCTCTTGAGATGTGAGGTTTCTCTGCAACCCTGGTGCTCCTCTTACATGATTGATTCCTAGTTTAATTTTATTCATTCTATTTATATAATTTCTATATTTTTAAATTTGGTGAGGGTTGTATTATGACACAAAATAAGATCTATTTCGGCGATTGTTTCATAAGCTCTTGAATAGGATATTTATTCTGATGTTGTTATGCAGAGTATTTTATTAGTGTCTGGGAGGTCAAGTTGGCGGACAGCATCATTTAGGTGACATCTTTACTTGCTGAGTTTTTGCCCATGTACTGTATCCAATATTGGGAGAAGAAAGTGGAATTTTCTAGCTATAATTGTGAATTTCTCTATGCCCCCTTTCAGAACTACCAGTTTTTGTCTCATGTACTTGTATGTTTGGTTATCTGGTATAAATACGCTTCAGATTACTTTGGGGTTTTTTTTTTTTTTTGTGTGTGTGTGTGTGTGTAGAATTTGCTCTTTTATTATTAAGTTATGTATATCTTTGCCCCTGAAAAATCTTTCTAGTTCTGAAGTCTGCTTTGTAAAAATTAATATAGCTAATTTGTTTTCTTTAGTATTTGCATTTTATCTATTTCTTCATTCCTTTTTTTTTTTTTTCAGTACTGGGGATTGAACTCAGGGGCATTCTACCTTCGAGCTATACCCCCAGCCCTATTTTTTATTCTTTATTTTGAAACTGGGTCTCACTAAGTTGCGGAGTACCTCACTAAGCAGCTGAGGCTGGCCGCAAACCCAGATCCTCCAGTCTCAGCCTCCCAAATGCTGGGATTACAAGCCTGCGCCACCAAGGCTGGCTCTCTTCATTCTTTTATTATATTTGTGTCTTCATATTTAAAATAAATTCCTTGTAGATGCCATAAACATGGGTCATGCTTTTTTGATGAAATTTGATAAACTTTGTCTTTTAATTAGTGAATTTATTCACACCATTCACAATTCAGGTGTCTCTTAATATGGTTAGACTACTAACCCTATCTTGATAGCTATTTTATATTTGTTACATTAGCTCTTCATTTTTTGTTTTCTTCTTCTTTGCTTTCTCTAGGTTTAGTTGAACATTTTGACTTCCTTTTGTCTCCTCTATTTTGACTTCATTTTGACATTATGACTTCCTTTTGTCTCCTCTATTGACTTCTTTAGTTTTTAAAACAACATTTGTCATGGTTACATTAAGTTAAAAATATTTGATCTTGTAATTTTGCCCGAGGTAGTAATCTCATGCATAGAATATGCTCCATGCACCAATATGTTAACGATTACATTTGTAACAGAAAACATTTTTAACTTCTCTGAATGTCCAATCACATGACAAAGTTTGATTGAGTTGATTGTGGTATACCTTTTGGTGAGATGATTACCTAATTCTACAAAAAAGATTATATGGCAGCCAGAAATATCATTTTAAGCCAGAGTGTGTGAAGAGCTAGGCATGGTGGTACAGATCTGTAATCCAAGTACTGGGGAGGTTGAGACAGTAGGATCACATGTTCAAGGCCAGACTTAGCAACTCAATGAGACCCTGTTCCAACAAAGAAACAAACAAACAAATAAATAAACCATAAATAGGACTGAGGGTGTAGCTGAGAAGTAGAATGCCCCTGGGTTCAATACCCAGTAACACACACACACACACACACACACACACACACACACGCGCGCGCGCGTGCGCGCACAGATGTGTGTGACGTCTCAGACAGAGAACAGTGGCTAAGCACCACCCTTTGTGCCAGCTCCTTACCTGTACAGTGTAGATGGTGACATGTTTCTTCATCAGGTTTGCTGTTGGGACTAAGAGAATCACTAATGAAAATGCTGGACCGTTTCATGATGCTGGAAAGGGAGAGAGCATGCATGGAGAAATGTATTGCAGGCTGAAAAATGTTGACAAATCCTGGATTTGAAACTCAGCTCTCCCACTAATAGTTGGATTAGTGGAGTCTTTCTAGTGAGCTATTTTTATCTAAATAGAAATGAGCTGCCCTCCCACGGCTTGCAGAGAGGATAAATGGAGCTATAAAGGGCCTGACATTAGAGTGCAGAGCAGGGGCTAAAGTAGTCTTGCTCCTCGATTAGGTTTCTAGAGTGAGTTGCCCTCCCCTTTCTTGGGCCATGGTTCTGTAGGTGCTGATCATAAGCATGTGACACAATAATAATGATTGTTGTCTATTGGGCTAAAAATACCGTGATTTATTGAGGGTACATTATTTGCCATGTTCCTGGTATGCATGTGAAAATGTTACCCCAGCTGCAACTACAAAGGAACAAAATCCATTAAACTTCTATATTTTAAAAGGAAGAGAACAGAGCTGGAGGCTGTGCAGGGGTGCATTGCCCACCCTTTCAAGGCCTAGGAAATGTTTGTGATTCATTGCAGCCAATTGCATATATCCAGAGTGAACCTCAGAAAAGGGCTTAAAGAAAGTCATTCCTCTGCAAGAACTTGGAGAGAGGGGGAGGGGAGGTGCTTGGATTTGAAACTACAAATAGCTCTTGTGAATGAGGCAAAGCTGGTCCCCTTTTGGTAAGCACAGTCCACAAAAGAAATCTAGCCTGATTTGCTTAGCTTTTTCATTATTTTTTTAAAAAATAGGAACACAAAACAAAGGAAGTTTCTATCTTTCATTTGCTTCTTTTCATGACTTGGCTTTGTCACATCCTCTCTTCTGCCTGCACCTGTGGCTTGGTGAAAAGTATCACTTGTCTGCAATGAAAAGGAGGGAAATTCTCTGTTTCCCGCCTGGCTGGGGTTTCCTGAATGGGTAGAAAGGGTGAGACACTGATGGGGTTTGCTTGCATGTGGTAACAAAGCCTTTATCTGCCTAAAGTAGACAGGCAAATGGGGTGGTTTTTCTCATGCCTTGAAGTTGCCAATTTATCTTTCATTAACAATTTGATGATTTAAAATATAACATATATAATGAGTTAAGACAATTTAATTGTCTTTGCTGGAGATTCAATAGCCAGAGGACAGAATATAAGCTTAGGATTGTTTTTGTTTAAATCAGGATGAAAAATCAAATGAATCATTTAACCGAGTTTAATAAGATTTTACAATGAATAGTTTTCTTATAGGCCCATTAAATTTAAAAAATAAAAAATCCATCTTATGATCAAAATTTTCAGATATATAGACACATAGACATATGGATGTCTATGCATATAGACTATGCCTACAGATGTCTATTCAATTCAATCCACACACTTGAAATAACTTTAGTGAACCTTAGGAGCTTATGCATGGGTGTTGGGTGAAGTGAATTGAGTAACTAAGACTCTTAGAACAGGTTTTTTTTTGTGGTACTGGGGATTGAACCTGGAGACATTCTACCTTTGAGCCACATGGCCAGCCTGATTTTATTTCTTATTTTGAAACAAGTTCTCACTAGGTTGATGAGAGTCTCACTACTTGCTGACGCTGTTTTGGAACCTGTGATCCTCCTGTGTTAGCCTCCCAAGTACTGCTATTATAAGTGTGCGCCACCACACCTGGCTTTAGAACAGTTTTGTCTTTTAGTAAGAGGAAGGTGTTTTGTAAGTACTGTAGTTGGAAGTAGACAGCTTCAAGCGCACGGGTAGGACATGTCAGAGCTGAAGTCTTGGCTCCACAGTGTGAGCTTAGGTGAACTACTTCATAGCCACTGTTTCTCAGTCCTTATCTCAAAGGTAGTGGTGGTGATGGTGGTGGTTGGGGGGTGAGTCCTCCTTGCTTATCAGGAGGGGCTTTCTCAGCCATGACTTCCTATGAACATTTAAGGAGTTATAATTAAGGCATTGTAAATATCAGACTGTTTGATTCTCAATGGCAGATAAGTTGTTAGGCTCCTGCTGCTTGTGCCCACGTAGCCTTTATAAATTCCACATGAAATATGAACCAGCAACACCCCTGACATGGTATCGGGGAGGTGCAAGATGACAATAAATGAGGTTCCACCAGGTGTTCATATCGTGGATCAAAGCAGTGTGTGTGTGTGTGTGTGTGTGTGCATGTGTGTGTGTGTGTGTATTTTTAATCATATCCAATATTGGGATTTTTGTTTTCCCATGAAGAATAAGAAAGCTTCAAAGTTTCTTTTGGGGTCTACAAGATATTGTTTCACATAAAGACACACTAAGTGGTTAAAATGAATGAACTAAGATGAGGCTGGGCAGGTTGAGGCAGAGAGAAGCATCGGGGAGAGCAGGAGCAAACAACAAGAGAGAAGAGAAAATAGAAACCTTAGCCTAAAAAGGAACATGGTAAATATAACCATGGTTTTGCTTTGCAATTATGCAAATGATGCATGTACATATACATAAAGAAATTTAATACAGTGAAACATAATAGACTTATCCTCTTGACAAAGAACTCTGGAAAGCCCTGATGGAAAAAAAAAAAATGGAGGCGATATCCATAAAGTCAGAACACTCTGGAGAAGGAAAAGCTGAGAGAAGAGAAAAGACTATCAGGGCATGCGCCACGCATTGGGAAGAATTCATCAGAAGCCCACCCATTCCTCCTGAGACTCCTAGTGGGAATAAATGCCTTTGACCTCAGACAGGTGACATCCCGAGAGAGGCCCAGAACTTGCAGTGGGACACAGATGAGTCTCCACTTAACTGGCTCAAGGCAAGAGAACATGCACAGTGTAGGCAGGAAGGGAGCCCTGCCTGGCTGGGGAACGTCCTGGGTGTCCAGAGGTTTCCTAAGGCCCAGAAGGATTTGTGTAAGTGACAGACAGAGAGACAGACAGAAAGACAGACAAAACAAGCATAAGAAACTTCAAAATAGAATACAAGCTTCTGAGTCAAAAACTGTTGCTACAGCAAACTCAGTTCTGTACCTTTTTCTTTGAATCAACAGATGAGCAGTTAATTTCATTTTATATGGGCAGCATTCATTTGGATTTGCACACAGGGCAGCGTTTTATTTATTCGCCATTCCTTCTTGCCTCTCAACCATTTTTTTCTGAGATTTTTTTTTCTTCTTCATGTTGCACCTGTTCCTTGAATGCAACATTTTTAAAAAATATAAACTCTTTCCACTTTTTTATTATATTTAAAGATCTTTTGTTCTTTGAAAGATATTTTTCTTTGTACATATGCTAGGTTGGTAGTTATTTTTACTTCTCTTAGTGAACATTTGGGTTGTTTTGGGTTTAGGGATATTATGATAAAATTCTTTTTTTTTTTTTTCTGTACTGGGGATTGAACCCAGGGACATTCTACCTCCGAGCTACACCCCCAGCCCTATTTTTTATTCTTTATTTTGAAACCGGGTCTCGCTAAGTTGTGGAGTGCCTCACTAGGTAGCTGAGGCTGGCCTCGAACCCGGATTCTCCGGTCTCAGTCTCCCGAATGCTGGGATTACAAGCGTGCGCCACCATGCCCGGCTGATAAAATTCTTATAAAGATGAGTTTTCATGTACCAATCTTTAGGTGGATACTTAACTTGATTTTTTTCCTTAGGTAAAGAATCTAGGAGTGGAATGGCTGAGTCATGTGCTAGTTATACATTTAACTATATAAGAAAAATAAACACCTGTTTTCCAAAGTGGTTGTACCATTATTCATTTTTACCACATGTAAAAGCCACGTGTGAGATTTCTGGTTCTTCCACGCTTTGCCCATACTTCGTGGGGAAAGTCTTTTTTGAGTCCACTATTCTAGTAGGTGTATAATGGGAATTCATGGCGTTTTAAGCTGCATTTTCCTAATGAATAAGGACATTCAGCACCTCTTCATGCGCTTATTTGTTGTGTGGATTGTGTGTGTGTGTGTGTGTGTGTGTGTGTGTGATGGAGTCTCTCTGTCCATGTACTTTGACCATTTTTTGAATTGGTTTTCTTATTACTGAGTATTGAGATTTCTTCATATATCCTGGATTCAAGGTATTTATCAGAAAATTGTTTGTAAATGTCTCCCATTCTGGGGCTTATCTTTTCAGTCTTCCAACTCATAATTTTAGTACATTTATTCTTTCATTCTTTTATATCATTCAAAGAAGAACTAAAGATTTTTTTAAATGTTAATAAGATCCAGTCTATCATTCTTAAAAATGAATTATGCTTTTGGTGCTATACTTTAAAAAACATTGATTAAACAAGGTCAACAAGACTTTATCGTCTCTTTTTTTCAAAAAGTTTTGGTTTTTATAGCTGGGTTTCAGACAAGGGGATTTGGGTTCTCATTTTCCTGAGTCATTGTGGATAAAGGTTTTACAGTTCGGTTTCAGACTAGAGGATTTGGGTTCTCATTTTACTGAGTCATTGTGGATAAGTTCTTGCATTAAATTGGATTCCTCTTTCTTCAAAGTCTGATAAGTGAGTTGGCTATGGGGTAGCTGATGGGAGACCAACATAGTCCAGAGAGTAGCGCAGGGCAGGTGGGAATCCAGTGTGCATTCTGTGATACCTGTCTTAGTCATTTGACCAGCTTTTCAGGGGAATATAAATAATCATTAAAATAACAACAAAAGAAAAGCAACAAACATCATAACTGCTTTCAGAGCAGTGTAACCTCAGAAGGAAAAAGCAACTTTTAATCAGAATGTGCATGTTTAGTGTGTGAAACACTTGGTTGTGTTTGCCTCTAGATGGGCGGGCAGGTACCTCCCCACTCCTGGTTCAAAGAGTGCCCCTGGTTCCTGCTATTGCTTCAGAACATGGACACCTGAGTAAGGGGCTTCAGGCAGCCTCGCCTGCATTTAAACCCAGCCTCAAATGTCTGAGTTAGGAGGGTCACTGCAGAGTACTCAACACAGGACCCAAACCATGATGTAGCCTCCTTTCTGTGTGCGTGCGTGCGTGCGTGCAAGGCACCACAGGATTAGACCTTTGGATATTGTTAGAACAGCAAAATGAAGCACTAATTATTTTGGTAAGTGACATTTGGCTTGTAGGAACATGATAGCAAAAAGCCATCTCTTACACATTTCTCAACTGGGGCATTAGAATCATTTATATTCAGCTATTTCTGTTTGCCAAAAAAGAAAAAAAAAAAAAAAAAGTAGGAGACATGCCTCCTGCTTGTCTACCTCAGGAGGTTAGAATTGCAACATGAGAATGTGCAGAAGAAATCTGTCCAGTCTTTGGGTTTCCACAGTATGCCTTTAGCTGTAGCTGTTAACTATTGGCCTTTGACAGTACTTACCTGAGAGATACTGGTTGTACTTTGCAAAAGTCAAGGAACAAGTAGGGAACAATTCTCATCTACTCCTCTAAGTGACAGAGATGACCTGAATGACCACCATGGAAAAGTCATTTTATTTATTTATTTAAAAAAAATTTTTTTTTTCGGTACTGGGGATTGAACTCAGGGGCATTCTACCTCCGAGCTATACCCCCAGCCCTATTTTTTTTTTTTTTTTATTCTTTATTTTCAAACTGAGTCTCACTAAGTTGCGGAGTGCCTCACTAGGTAGCTGAGGCTGGCCGCGAACCCGGATCCTCTGGTCTCAGCCTCCCAAATGCTGGGATTACAAGTGTGCGCCACCACGCCCCACGGAAAAGTCATTTTAAATAACACCTATCTTACAATTTAGAAAATTTAACAAACTCTGAGAATTTAACAAACTTGCTTTGGATCAAGCGTTATAAATGACTGAGCTGGGGCATGAACTCAGGTAATGTCACTTTAAATCTATTTCTAGAAAACCGGCTATACCAAATTTGTTCATCTATCATTTTTCAAAAATGTATATTTGAATAGCAGAAAGAAAACTTCTTGAGTAATCAAAGCATCAGGATATAAGCCCCAGTGTGGACTGTTCTGCTATATGGGAAAATTTATCCCCCTAGTCCTGTGCCTTAGTTTTACTATAAAAATAATCCTTAAAGGTATTCCCCACCACGTAGCCAAACATGGAAGGCGCTTCTTACGTGGTAGACAATCTAAGCCATTACTTTCTAACATCCTCTCTGGTATATGACCAGATTATTTTTAGTAATAGTCTTAGAAGATTAAGTAGCAGTGATTATTTTCTGGATTCATTCTTTTAATGGAAAAAGACTACTAAGTTTAAAGAATTGTCATTTAAAATATGTATTAACTGAGACCTGTGTGCATGTGTGCTTCTACCAGCTTGTACTTCACAAAGATATATGATTACAATACACTGATGAAATTTAAAAAATAAAATATACATTCTCAAATTCAGTGACATATTGGATCTAAAAATATGCTCTTACTATACCCAAAGAAGTCATGCCTTCCAGTCTGTGGTCTGGGTCTTTAAACTCAGTTTTAAACTCGATAAGACTACATGGAATGAGCAGACCAAAGTCATGATGCTATCTACTGACTTACTCTGCTCAAAACTCTGGAAGGTGTTGAACCCCCGGGATCAGACACACAGACTACACTCTAGTAGAGCCTTAAGGATTTCTAGCCCTTTCCAGTTTACTCTAGAAATGATCTGTGTAGCAGAACCCTATAGCTGTGTAGCTAGGAGCTGTCATTTAGATTGCAGATCAAATGCATATTTTAGGGTAAAAATAGCATTTTATCACTGGAATGATTTAGGATTGCTGGCAAATACCAATAATAACACCCAGACTAACTTCGACTGAGTATTATGATATTATGATTGTTTTTAAGTTTTTTGGGGATGACACACCTGTTATTGCCAACATGTAGAGTAAAGGATACTCTATTGCCTGACCCCTGCTACAGCATTACACATGAGGCTGTGTTTCTAGAATCCCATTTTGCCAAGATCTAATTTGTCAGAAAGCTTACAGGTCAGCTTTTTTCCCCTGTGCCATCTTTGCACCTCTGTTCTCCAAAGTGGTATCTGTAGAGTGAGGGTCAGGAGGTAAGGTGGGCACAATCCTCCAGCTCCCTCCAACTCTAGAACCTTTCTCAGGAGAAGCCTTCCACTTGCAACGAGGAGGGGGCAGGTGCTTGTTCACCTCTAGATCCTGAGGTGCTACCAACCAGGGGAGAATCCTCTGGTCTCACTTTTTCTTCGAGTATTGACTTTTTGTACTTAACCACTACTAACTAAACTTTCAAACCTGAAAATATAGAAGGGACTGATATTTGCCCAATACTAACCATGCTGTCCATCATTGTCTTTTTTTTTTTTTTTTTTTTTTTGGTATTGGAGATTGAATCAAAGAGTGTTCTACCTCTAAGCTACACCTCTAGCCTTATTTTAATTTTAATTTTATTTTATTTTGAAACAGGGTCTTGCTAAGTTGTTGAAACTGGCCTTGAACTTGTGATCCTCTTGTCTTGATCTCCCAGGTACTAGGATTACATGCCTTCACCACCACACTCAGCTGTTGTCTTTTTAAATGAGAGATTAACCAGAAGCTTTGGTTTTCAGGAAACCTTGGTTAAGAAGAGTGTCTCCCAGATGTCCAGAGTCCAGTGGGAGCCACCAATGGCCCCTGAGGTAGCTCCTTGGGATGCACCCATCAGCACATGGATCCAGAGCAGCCCCTGGAAATGGCCTTTCTGGATTGCTCACTTCAGGGTGTGGTCTAAAAATATTGATTCAATCTACAAAGCAGCTCGCCTGCTCCAGGCCAGAGGAAGGACCCACCCTTGGGACAGGCACCAGGCCACTGGGACTCAGCTTCTTCCTGAGCGGGGATCCCGCAGCTGACTCCCTGGGGCACAGCTCCCAGACCCTATGGAGTCACCATCCAGGTCTTTATCCAAGGCAGAGGCCCCTGATCCCAGTGGCACACCCTGGTGGATGGGCAGTCTCGCCCGTGCCAACTCCCTTTGGGAAACTGCAGAAGGAGTGTTGCTGCTTGTTCTTGTGTGGATGGGTGACAAGACAGGATGGCTGTCATTTTCACCTCCTGGATGCCTGTCTTTGTCAAGTAGACTGAATTCTACCAGATAAGGGTATCACATAGTTCTGTGCCTTGATTTTCTCAGAAACAAGAGATCTTCAGGTTGAATTAATCGACATCTCACTTTTTCACTAGAAATGTGCCACTTGAGAATCCTGAATCCATCCTGATCCAGACTAAGGGCAAACAGTCATCCCCTAATCCACATTGCCTATCTGTCTGCTTAACAAAACTAGACAGTTATTTTCAGTGTGACTTTATAACCATTCCTACTAAAAATTGATGTGTGATCACAGTAAACTAGTGGTTTTAGGGAACACTGAATCAGTTCCACTTGACACCCTCAGTGCTTGGAACCTAAAAATAACAAGTGTGCTTTAAAAGTAAATTCCTTGATACAAAGAAGAACAAGCTGTGTCTTATGGTAGCATCTGGGATTGACCATCTTTTGCTGTGAAGATGCATTTCTTTCCTTAATCAGGGGTTTCCTTGGCCTTATTCAGCAGCGATGACTCATAACTTGGGTTCTGTGGGATCCATACAAACAGGTTCATGAACCCTACACTCACCTCACTATCACAGATACACTGAGGAACTACCAGCTCCAAAGAGCAAGAAGGAGAAAGTTACTGTTATGATTTGTATTTAGCATGTCCCACTAGACCTTGTGGAGCCAAGGCAGCCAGGTTGGAGGTGGGGCTTGAGTGCTGAGGAAGGGTCCCTGGGAGTGTGGCCTTGGGGGTTATATATGGTCCTTTTTCCTCTTGTTCTTGATTTCTTGTTTCTGGCCTCTGTGATGTGAGAGCAGAACCCTTGAGCACTTTCTTTCTCTCTCTCTCTCTCTCTCTCTCTCTCTCTCTCTCTCTCTCTCTCTCTCTCTCTCTCTCTTTGCCTCCTGCCACCATGCCCTGAGCTTCACAGATGTAACTAGGCTTAACATGGACTAAACCCTTGAAATCTCCAGAACTGTCAACAAGTAAATCTCCTTCCCCTAAGTTGTGGTCATCAGGTGTTTTAGATCACAGCAGTGAGAAGAATGCTCACTGAAATAGTTACTGTTTGGTTTCCCCTTTCTTTTGTATCTGTTATTGTTGTCATATGTATTTACAGCTCTATAGCCCTGCCTATTTCATTTCTAACACTTTGAGTTTGAAATTTGTGCTGGAATTCAATAATTAAAATTATCTCTCCATAGTGAATAGATCCAAGATGGAGTTTACCTCAGTTCTTGCTGTAGACTAGAAAGCACTTATTAAAAAATACCTTCATTCTGTTCAAGAATTATCTTAATTTTAAGTAATGAACAGAAAGCCAAGCAGAAGCAGAAGGGTAGACCTGCAAACTTTATTCACAAATTATGTTCATCTCCAAATGGTCGCTTATAAATTATACAGACAATTCTGGATCATGAGAATTCTCTAATAGGCAACTTTGGATCTTATTTAAGGTAAATTAATTTGGGAAAAAGAACTATTCCCTGGATCTTCCATTTCTCATTTTATTTTCTATGTTCCCTGATGAAGTTTGATATTCAACCTCCAAAAGTCCATTTAAAAAGCATATTATTAGCTAGGCAAGGTGATGCATGCCTGTAATCCCAGTACTTGGGAGGCTGAAACAGGAGGATTGAAAGTTTAAGGCCATTGCATGAAAACCTTTTTTAAAATAAAAAATAAAAATGGCTGGGGTATAGCTCAGAGGGAGAACACCCCTGTATTCAGTTCCCGGTGAGAGAGAGCCCCCCCCTCTCTCATAAACATTATTTAAAGTAGAAAACTCAAAACTCAATTGACATAAAATGATAGACTGGGGCAATTGTTTCTTCTTCTTGTTCCCACCACCGCCTTCCCACTTTCTGTGTGTCCTTCAGACTTGACTGTACCAGCATCACTTGTGGGAATTTATCACTCTACTTCTTTTAATGCCAGTGGCAGCATGAGGTCTGCACATTGCTTCCATTTAGCTCCTTTAATTTTCTATCTCTGGGAGATCTTTCATCACTTGGAGAACATTTTAACAACTATGTTGTGTTTCATGGTTTCGATGAAATCTAATTTATTTAAACACTATTTTAATGTGCTTTTATTGGTGCATTATCATCTCACGTCATAATGTAAATCATGTTGACATTGACATACATGCACACAGCACTTGGTGCCCCCCCGCCCACCTCCCTGTCTCCCCCCTTCCCATACAGAATACTGAGATTGACAATGGGGTCTTCACATCAAAGACCCCAACTATTTCCAATAGTTAACTTCAGTTTTCTCCCTTTCCTTTAGACCACCTCCCTGGCTCCACTGAGTTTTCTCCTCTGTTATCTGGAGTCCCTCTGGTATCCCAGTCACTCCCTAGCTTGCACATATTAAAGAAAACATATGACCCTTCACTTTCTGTGACTGGATAATCTCACTTAACATAATGTTTTTAACCACTATTTATAACCTACCACTGACTATTTAGATGACCCCCCCATTTCCTATCACACTGACTCCTACTATGAATGTGTACCTCACCATGCACATACCTGAACCTACAGGTGAGCACCTGCAGTGCACCCTTCCCAGCAGAATGTCTGGGAAGAATAGTTCACACACCTATTTTCTATGTGGCTAGAATTGAATGTCTGACAGAAATGCCTATGTTGCCAAATTGGCTCTATGATGGTGTTTTGTGAACTCTCTCCCAGATTAAATGTTTATATATGAGGCTCCCACTTTAAAATAACTTCGAAAACAAGTACATTCCCAAATACGCTGGTACTTTTCAGTCTTGCCATCAGCTGCAGAATTATGAGTGACGATGGTGTTAGATTTCCTTTGTGTGCCTTGCCTGTTCAATGTATTTTGCCCATTTTTAACAGCCATCTTGCTCCCTCCTGCTGAATATAGACCCTCATGGCAAATAGACACTCTATTTCTCTCCTTTTTCTTTCATACCTGGCATTTTACTTTTGGGGTTTGTACATTTAAGAATCCTGAGACTCAGACTAAAAACTTAAAAATCATTAGGATTTTTGTGTTTCTCACTCTTATAGATTACTGTGTTCATTTGGTGTCAATAATCAATCTAATAAGAATTTAATTTGGTTTAAGGAATATTGTAAAATTCAACTTTATTTTTCCATATAGCTAACATATTTGCCATCATCAATAATT
>PVLC010011488.1:34190-47046 GCA_004027655.1 Graphiurus murinus
CTCAGGGGCATTTACCTCCGAGCTACACCCCCAGCCCTATTTTTTATTCTTTATTTTGAAACCGAGTCTCACTAAGTTGCGGAGTGCCTCACTAGGTAGCTGAGGCTGGCCGCGAACCCGGATCCTCCAGTCTCAGCCTCCCGAATGCTGGGATTACAAGCATGCGCCACCACGCCCGGCTTTATTCTTTATTTTGAAACAGGGTCTCACTAAGTTGCGGAGTGCCTCACTAGGTAGCTGAGGCTGGCCGCGAACCCGGATCCTCTGGTCTCAGCCTCCCAAATACTGGGATTACAAGTGTGTGCCAGCACACCCGGCTCTATTTGTGTTGATATTTATGCTCAGAACTAAATTGTGTAGAATGAATAGAATGAGTAGAAATATGGGTATATAAACTATAATCATTTCTCTCATAAGAATGATATTTGGTGATTTAAATAATAATTTTAATGCCAACTGATACTTAAGATAGTGATATTCAAACTGGGGGAGGTGAACTGGTGATTGGGAAAGGGAGGGGCTCTATACTGAGTCTGAGTGGACACCACATAGAGTAGAGGGCCACATTGTCCACACAGTGATCAGGGATGGAGGGAGAGCCCCTTTGGAGGAGGGGGAGGGGGGTAGTGGGGAGAGAGGAGAAAGGAGCCACTTGGCTTTTTAAATTGTTTGAGGGTGTGTGACCCTGAATGTCCATGATCCTGGAGCAGCTGTAGCCTCTGTTAATCTAAAGAGGAAGGGAAGCTCCCGAGCTGGCTGTGTTGAGGAAGGGGGGCAGCTGCCATGATGCTCTCTCCACTGGTCAGGCCTGGGACCTGAGACCAGCTTCCATGGAGGAACAGTTCACAAAGAACAGTGAAGAAGGTAAATTCTTATAAAATGATGTGAAAACTAGCTTATTGATTGCTGCTGTTTGAATCATTCTAGGCTGATTGATTAGAAGACTTTTCTTTCTCTGTTCTTCAGTTTCCTGTTGGGTTAAATGGTGATTGAAAGGCAGTAGATACTGAATAACCAAAGCAATCTTAAGTGCAAAGAACAGTACTGGAGGTATCACAATATCAGATTTCAAAATACACTTTCATGAATAGATAGGTCATCCAGAGAGAAAATCAACAGACACATCAGATAGAAACTGTATTGAGCAAATAGACATTTAAAGAATATTTTACCCAACAACAACTGTGAATACAATTTCTTTTCACTTATCATGGAATTTTGTAGTTATGGGTGCCCACATTTAAAAAAAAAAACAAAAAAATGAGATTGCAATTAAATAACCTAATAATGCATTTCAAAGTTTTAAAAAAACTAGAAAAAATCAATACCAAAACCAATAGATGGAAAGAAATAGTAAAGAATTAGAGTTAATGAAATAGAAACTTAAAAAATAGTATAAAGGATAAAGTAAACAGAGTTGGTGCTTTGGAAAGTTAAAAAAGTTGATAAACACTTAGCCCAACTAACCAAAAGAAAGAGAAAATTCAATTTAATAAAGTTAGAGGCAAAAAATAGAAATGTTAAAACAGACACAAATGAAATTCAAAGGATTACTAGAGACTATTTTGAAAACTTCTATTTTAACTGGAGAATCTAGAAGAAAGGAATAAATTTCTCAATGTATATTACCTACCAAAACAGAACCACCATAGCACAAAGAAACCTACTCAGATCAATAATAAGCAATGAGATTTAAGCAGTAATAAAAAGTATAACAATAAAAACATAGGGCCACATGGATTTATGGATTAATTCTACCTGATATTTTAAAAAGGACTAACAATGATACTCAAATTACTCCATGAAATAAAAAGAGAGATTGAGCAGGAGGTGTCACTATCTGACATTGTCTCAGTATGTAGCAGAAGCCAAGGCAATGGAATATTGGCAAAACAATAAAAAAATACATCAGTGAAAGAGAATAGAGGACCTAGAAATAGATGCAGACACATATAGCCAGCTGATATTTAACAATGGAGCAAAAGTAATTCAATGGAGCAATATTAGTCTTCTCAATAAATGACACTGGAACAAATAGGCATCCATATGCAGCAAACAAATAAAAATCTCAAAATAAAAACCAAAATCCAAAACAAAGAAACAAAAAACCTAGATCTTAGATCTCGACCTTATGCCTTTCACAAATATTAACTCAAATTGCGTTTAGTGATGTTTGACAAAGGTGCAAAAGCAATTCAATAGAGGACGTTAGAGGAAATATAGCTTTTACAAATGGCATTTGAGCAATTTGACATACATTTGCTTATTGGATCTTCAGCCATACCTCACATCTTATGTAAACAAACAACTAAAAATGGGTCATGAACTTTGATGTAAAAAGTAACACTATGAAACTTTTCAAAAATACATAAAAATACATAGGAGGGAATCTTTAGGACTTAAGGCTAGGGAAGAGTTTTTAGATTTGACACCAAACACACGAGTCATAAAAAAGCCATGATAGGAAACTAATAAGCTGGGCCCATCAACAAAACCTTTTCTCTATGAAAGGCAATATGAGAGAACGAAAAGACAGTCTATAGACTGGGAGAACATATTTTCAAACAACGTGTCTCACAAAGGACTACTCAACAGAATATATAGAAAACTTACAAAATTCAGCAGTTATAAAAACAAGTCAACTAGAAAATAGAAGATCTGAAGAAATACTCATCAAAGAGCATAACCCAATGGTGAATAAGCACATGAATATATTTAACTATATTAATAACCATTATGTAAACACTAATTAAAACCACAATGGGGTACAACTACATACCTCTCAGGATGGCTAAATGAAAATAGCGAGAACATCAAATGCTAGCCAGGATGTAGAGAAATTGTACCTCTCACACATTGCTGGTGAAAATGCACAATGGCATATGTATTTTTTTAAAGCAATTTGCCTGTTTCTCTTAAGACTAAGTATGTGATGAGCATATAATCCAACAATTGTACTCTTGGGCACTTATTTATACTAGAGAAATGAAAACTTGTGTTCATACAAAAACATGTACAAGAATGTTCATAGCCAATTTATATATAATGGCCAAATTAAAATCAGCTCAGATGCCCATCAACAGGTAAGTGTTTAAACTAAGTGCTGTACATTTTTATATACTATGGGACAGTATGCACAATATAAAGGAACAGACTATACAGAAGTGCAGCAAGTCCCTGGTTGAGGACCAGGGAATTGTCCCTGTAGTACTGGAATTGTTCAGTTTCTTGACTGTGGTGGCAGAAGCGTTCTACAGAACTGAAAACACAAACACACACCCACACACCCACACCCACACCCACACACATCCTACTAAAACTAGGGTGGATTGTACTATATTGTCAATATTCTGGTTGTGATATTGCACTATACTAGAATTATATGGTATACTTTACAAAATACTACCATTGTGGGAAACTAGACAAATACTACATGGGATTTTATTTTGTATTATCTCTTAAAACTGATATGTAGCTTACAATAAAATTTTCAATTACAAGTGGAATGAAGTGGTAAAGCATTTGCTTAGCATACACAAGGCCCCAGGTTCACTTCACTACACCACAAAATAAATAAATAAATGATTGAGTGGTTAAATAATGGAAGAGGCTGAGACAGGAGGATCGCAGGTTCTCAGTCAGCCTTAGCAACTTAGTGAGGCCCTTGCAACTTAATGAGACCCTGTTTCAAAATAAAAAATAAAATAGGATGTGGGGTGTAGCTCAGAGGTGGAATACCCCTGGGATCAATCCTTAGTAGTAACACACACACGCTAAAATAAATAAAGAAATAAAATGGAAAGCCCAGAAATCCTCAACCAAGAAGAAAATTAAAAGGAGTAAACTTTGTAATCTAATGTCAAAGATATGCTCTTCAAAATTGTCTTTTTTTTTAATTTTCAGAAATCTTAGCCCCAAAGAGTTGCAATATGTACTCCCTGCCACACCATGAATGGCTCCCACGAATCACTCGAAGCTGTCTCTGTTTGATTACATCTGCGGTCATGAATACTTGATAAGTCACAGTAAAACCATGCTGGTTCAGCAACAGTTTAACAGTTTTCAAGTCTCACTCTAGAATTGCTAAACTTATTCATTGATAAGATTAGCGCCCTGGTTCAATTATTTCACTTCTGAACATTTTTGGCATTGCCAATCAATGCATGAACTTTTCCAGAGGATATTCTATATTCAAACCGTAACAGAATCTATGCAACTAGGAGATATGGTAGCAAAATTTGTCTGCTCTAGACCAGCTGTCTCTGAACTTTCTTAATCCTCAACAAACCTGATCCTGCTATGGAATCCCAGGCCTCACATTTGAAAGATATTTCCCAGACATATTGGTGAGAGCCTGGGTCAAGATGTAAAAGCCTGCTGGCCAGCAGAAATATCAAAAACATCCCAAAGCTATCACATTTTTACTTGATTCAGCACTAAAGAATCTCCCAGAGCCCATATTTAGGACACATGGCGTTCCTTCACATAGCAGCTGCCTCCTAGTGCTCCTGAAGAGGCACAGATGGGCAGTTTTCTTGCTTTATCCCTCTCCTAGGAATGCCACTTATCCCTCCTAGGACAGCATACAAAGTCGAGGACGGCTTTTGACTTCAGCACCTGTGTTTGAGGCAAAGTTGGATTTTCCAGGGTCATGAATGGGATGGGATGTGAGGCCATGAAAATGTTCACATGGTGTCTGCTTTTCAGTGATTCTCTCTCTGGCTGGAAACGTGGGATGGAGCACAGAAGATAATTTGATTTGTAAAACTGGAGTTTTCTCATGATCTTAAATTGTCTAGACAACACACATCTGGCTTCTATATTGCTTGCTATATTTCTCTTGGCACCTCCAAGCCCCTGTCATGATTTTCATTCGTGGTGCTTGGTCCATCTGTAGAGATTGCATGTACATGGGGGTAAATGATGTTGTAAGATCCACATGCGTCATCTGTTCCCCTGTGTGGCCACGGGCTCAGGGATGTGCAGACCCTGATGGCTGGCTGTCCTGATATCTTGCCTCTGGAGGTGCCCAGATACATTCCAACTTCTTGTCCATGTGCCCGTCCACATTAATATCATCACAACCAGGGAGGATAAGGGAAGGGGGACCCTAGAAAGAGAAATAATCCTGTGATCTGAACAACATTTGCCAGTGCTATACAGTCTTGCCTCAGTATCTTCTAAGCCCTCCACCCCCATGGACCAGTTCTAGGCCCTCTACCCCCTTGGATACCAAATCTGTGATGCTCAAGTCCCTCACAGAAAATGACACAGTACTAGTGTGTAACCTACACAATCTGCCTGTATATTTTATTTCGTCTCTGGAATATTTGTAATACCTAATACAGTATCTTCATTATCTTCATTTCACTTTATTTGAATGGATTCAGGAAAATACTCAACATGCAGCAAATTCAAATTTTGCTTTTAGGAATCATCTGGAATTAAAAAGATAATTTGTATCTGCTGTTGGTTAAGTATTGCAGATGGAAGACCAACCATATTCCATGTGTGTGCATATTATTCTGTTCAGAGCACCAGGCACAAACACGTTGCATTTTTAGCCAAATATCATTATACTCATCTTTAATTCTTGTACTAGGCCCCAACAGTATTTTTTTTTTTGAGGAAACTGGATTTAGAAAGATGAAGTGGGACACTCTAGTGAAGTTCAGCATTAGTCTTTTTCTTTTTTTTTATGTTGATGTGTTGCCTTTTCTCTCATCATTGCATGAGATTTAAATAGACCAGGGGTAGCCATCTTCATCTCTGGGTATACTCTGATACAGCACTTGTCTGTTATCTTCTTTCATAGTGGGTTAGGTGTGCAAGACTTTTAAAGTGTGTGTGGTCAAAAGTATCCTTGTGTGTGTGTGTGTGTGTGTGTGTGTGTGTGGTGCTGGGGATGGAACCCAGGGTCTCATGCAAGCCAGGCAAGGATTCTACCACTGAGCTGTATCCCCAGCCCAAATGTGTTATTTAAAAATGGTTTCTGCCTTTATTATCAGATGTGGAAATATTATTGCCCTCCCCCAGGATGTGGCTTTATTTTTGTTGTAAATGTTAACTAGTCATTTAATCAAAATGATAATGAGGTATTTTAAGTGTGTTCTTATTGTCTGATAATAATTGACTCTTAAGGAAATCTTAATACTTTTGTAAGGTGTCAATATTGCCAAATTTTTACCTGTCTGCCTTTCATTAGTATGGTTTCTTGACTAGATCAAAGGAGAGAACATTTAACCAACGGTTCAGATCATGCAGTTCTTGCAGCCTTCTGACTTTGGACTCAGAACTAGGTTTTGGGAGCAAATGAATAACCATTCTAGTCACCCTCTTGAACCTCAGATTCTCACTTGTGAAAGAATAATATTAGAAATCAATGGATAAAATATGTGAAGTTCTGAGCATGATGTCAGCACATTGCAAAGCCAGTGTAATCATTCTGTTTCTGGGGAAAATGCTATGTTACAATACCTTATAAATTTGTACCTTTAATCAGGGGACTTAAAATGTCAAACCATACCCCATTTAGCCATGGATTGGACACATGGCAGGTAAAACCTTTTCATTTCATTTGGTAAGAAGATGATAGAATGAATGAACTTTGCCAAACTGTGCGTTGTGCTGTCTACGGAATGTGCGATACATGAGCAAAGTCTAGTTTGCATTCAGACTAGATGCCAACATTCTTTTTCTTATGTTTTGGTTTCATTAAAGTTTTCATAAAAATGATGGTTCAAAACTCTGTTTCATTTTTCATGTCAAAGTGCCTCTGGACCTGAGGCAATACTTTATTTTGTTGCTATGGCTTGAGGCAGCAGTCCATACAGTGTGTAGAACATTCTGGCTAGCAAGCTCTGCCCGCATTAGCTCCACTTGCAGGGAGCCAACACAGATCTCGTACTTTCCCTTTGTCAGGCCGTGGGGCATTCTACTAACAACCTCTTAATCAGGAAGAGCCACCAAGGGAACAATCTGGTTATGTATGTCTATAGGTGAGGCATGCCCAACTATTTCAACAGTCACTTTTTTAAAAAAATTAAGCATAAGTATTTTGCAGAAAGACATAGCAACAACAACAAATTGGATTGATTTGGAATGATTTTCCAATCATCCTAGACTTGTGAAGTTCACTTTTCATGTGCTTTCAATCTTTTCCCACCATACCTAATCCCACATACTTTGCTATATATTGTATAGGATGCTCTGCTCTGTCTTAGATATTTACCTTACACATCCAGCTATGTGCCTTATTCCTTATGGTCCTAAACTCAGTCATTAAGCCTTTTTCTCTTTAGGTGATATCTGGGTTCTGTTGTATTGTAATTGTTCTCCTCTTCATTACTTGAAGCCTTAAGAGGCAATGAAAAAACTAGCACTAGCTAGATGCAAAACATACCAGTTAATCCACAGGCAGAATCGAAGACGGACAGTAGGCAATGATGACACACCTAGGTTGCAGACCTAAGTCTCCTTCCAGGAGTGATGCAGCAATGGAGGGTCCATTGTTAGCAGTCATAAGCAATGGCCGCCCACATCAGTGGCTAGTGGGAAGAGCAGCAGCAGAAAACACAGCAAGCGGATAATCCATGCTGTTGGTTTGGCACTAAAATTAGTATTGCTTTCAGCTCTTAATTTTTAAGACTTCTATTTGGATTTTGCACCCACCCCTCTCCTCCATTCTTTTGTGTTAATTCCTGAAAATAAGATTTTCCCATGAGGGGAGATGAATAGTCTGGGGTGTGTGGAACTTTTGGTGATAAAAATGGGACCATCCAGGATACTAAATCCTCCAGGCCGACAGGACGGCTAGTACCAACCACCTAACGTGGAATGAGTTTCAGGGGATGTCCTGCCTGTGTCATGCCTTCTGGGCTTCGTTCCCAGCCTATATCTGACTACATTTGACCACAGCTGGAACTCTGTCCACTACTGCCCATGTGAGCCCAGTCTAGACAGAGATATGGTAATCAATTCTTATTTAAAGTTGAGTTTGGGGGTGGTTCATTGAGAAGCAACAGGAACACACAAGAAGAGTATTCTGGGGATCAGAAGTATCTTTCTATGAGAACTGGTGTCATAAATGAACACGGGGCTTTGTTTTACAAAGATCCCAGGGTACATGCAAGCCAGGTGCTTACAGGATGTGGCAACTTGTTATAGTTAGAGATAGAATGGACCCCGGAGAGCTCATAAATTGGTGTTTGGAGTTGATGTCATTGGGTTATGAGGGTTGTAATTCCAGTAATGGGTAAATGCGTTGTAGTGGATTTATCTGGGAGGTGGCCTATAGGATGTGGCTGAAGAAGGTAGTCCCTCGGGGTGCAGCCTTGTGGACTATATATGGTTTCTCCTCTTCTTACTTGCTCTCTTTTGCTTCAAGCCTCCATGGTGTGAAATGCTAAGTCTTACTCTTTCCTTTTCTCTGCTTTCCACATCAGTGCCCTGAAGTCCACGGTTCCTGGCCTCATATACACTGAACCTTGAGCAAATAAATCTTCCTTCCTTTAAATTTACCTGGTCAGCTCTTTAGATTATAGCTGTGATAATGCTGACTAAGACACAGCTCTTTGTATATGTGAGGTGACTGCACTCACCACATGCCTCCCTCCTAGAAAAGAGAGTTACCAAGGATGCTCTATGAACATTTGCAATATCATAACTGGAGTGAGGGTCCTCTGTTTTCATTAGTCTAAAAAAGCAAAGAGTAGGAAGCAGATCACAAAATAATCTGTAATGACAACATTAAAGAAATAAAATCAGGCCACTGCTGAGCTCTGCTAGGTGATACAGGCAGCCTCTGATGGACTAAAAATGGTACTTAGCTATACAAATCATGGAAGCCAAGAACTTGCCATGGATTAGCCATTGTGTGCTCTGCTGAGGTTAAGAAGAAACCTAAAATTCCTCTCCCTTGGGAAACTCTTAGAATAGCCAAAGAGAAAGACTTGCCAATAAACATCTGCCTGTGTTCTTTGAACTAACTTATAGAGTGTGTGGAGCTAGGGGAAGAGGCTGGGTGGAGGGACAAACCTACTCTGAGTGCTATGATGTCAACCCCTTCCATCTCCTTTCTGGTGTCAGCAAAGTGGGAGCATCCTGAAGAATTTTAGGTCCAGCTGAGGGTAAAATTAGGCAGTTAATAGGAGATCTTTCAGGGCTGGGCCCTGGAAACTCTGGATCCATCAGTATTAGTCTCCTCCTTTCCTTCTCATCTTATTAAAGTTTCACTATCAGTTTCTCAAGGGTAGAGGCTGGTGGGGGGAGTGGAATGTTCTTTGTCTTGCGATGGTGGAAACCATTTCCTTTTTGGTGACTTACCACGAACATTCACAATGGAAGGCTCTAAGGATGTCTACCACTTAAACAAGAGCAATTTAATTCTTTTTAACCTGGAATTTTTTTTCACATTGCATTCTGTTTTCAACAAACACCTTTTAACTTTCCATAATGAATATTTTATAATTTGTTGGTCTGATGATGGTCTGCATGATGAATATAATTTTTTTCTTTTTTTTATCAATGGGTACCCAGTTTCTAGAATGGCCAGTAAAGGGGGAACCACCACTCTGACAGGGGTTGACACACTTTGGATGCTGTGGAGAACTCCAAGTATTAGAGGACAGACTCTCCAAATGGCCTCGAGGGAGCATCAATGCTTCAGATCTGGAGTCTCCTCTGAGACAGCACAAGGTCATTGCTTCTGGATTCAAGGCACCATTCCCTCGAGTCAGATAGGAACAGAGGAAGTTAGGACTCCAGCATGCAGTCTGCAACATGATTTTTATAGCTATCTAAAGCAGCTATGTAATAACGGCTGCACTCTTATTCCAACTGACACCACAGAAAGAATCTTCCATCGGCACTGCTTTCCACAGTATTCTCGAAATTCTAAGGAGTGATGTAAAACACACCAGCAATAATCAAATAAACTAAATTCTGAAAAGAAAAGAAACACAATTATTATTACTTGCAGATGACATCCTGGTTCTCCTGGAAAGCCATGGGGAAAATTTAAACACTACTGAAACTCATAACCAAATACAGTAAAATGTGGTTAGTTAGAAATGAATATACAAACACAAATAACTTCCTAATGGAGAAGTCATAATCAGTTGTAAAATGAGCCAATGAAATAATTCTTTTTGTAGTAACAGAAAATAGTAAAATAGGTACTCATAGATTTATTATATATTAAATATATATTAACTAATTGATACATTACTTATATACTACCTATATAAATTCTATATATGTAAATGTACTTAATATACATTAAATTTATGCTTACCTATTTTATTACTTTTGAATGGAAGTTGATTCAGATTTATGAGACTTCATAAATCCTTTAGCTTTCTTTTTAAATATATAGGTGGTGAGAAAAAATTCTAAAGGATTTACCAAATCACATAAGACAGCCCAAACTTCTGTGAGAGATGCTCTTCTTGGCCAAAGTCTGAGAAGAGAAGACTGTTCTACGTGGGCTGTGTTGGGTGTGATCATGGATGTGTGACCAGGAAGCCAATCACAGGAAATAATCCCAACAAATACCTCATCTCCAGGGTCTTGTAAGCTGGGGATAGAGGGATTTTCTTCCTTCTCTCTGTGTGAGGAGCAAAATAGTGTGGTTCTCACAGGGAAGTAGTATCCAATTTCTGTTAAGAGGATTGCTTTGGTTTAGGTGTGGGATCTGCTGGCAGGACAATACAAAGGTGGCAGAAGCAGGGACACATGTAGACATCAGGAGGCCTGTGCAAGAGAGCCTGTCCCAAGAGGGTGGGACGACGTGCCGGTCCAGGAAAAGGGAACTCTCACAGGAGAAGGTGAATTGTCACCAGCGGCCCTGGAGAGAAGGGATAGGCTGCAAGTTTATTTATTTACTTTAGCATTACACCTTATACAAAATACATAAACCCCAGTGGATGGGAGATTTCAAATTTGAATAGAAAATACCTGTGAATAGAATCTTGATATGAAGAGGAAATATCAAAGTGTTGCTCTATATCAAAAGCTATGAAATTAAAAACATAATTAGACATCTTAAAATGACATGTTTGCATAACTAAATGTAGTACAAGGATAAAAAATTCATATATATATATATATATACATATACATATGCATGTATATATGTAGTAAAAAATCTTTTAAATATGAAGGAAACAAACCCACTGCATGCATATGAGAATCACAAAATGATATACCACCGTGGCTTCTTGTTACCCATTTTCCCTTCTTCCTTGATGGCAGAACTCCAATTTCTAGCTGAACACGTAGCCATCTGGGAAATAGTTTCTATTTCCTGCTCTTTTTTGGCAGTGACGAGTCCAATGACTCACCTCTGTTCAATGAAAGGGAATGCTGGGAAGACTACAAAAAAAGATCCATAAAAGAGAGAGAGTAAACACACTCATCTTGCTTTTCTACCCCCTTCCTCTATTTCTTTTCTCCCACGAATGTCCTGGAAGGTAGATGTCATAGCTAGAGCTCCAGTAGCCAAGCTGGTCCATGAGGAGCCCTTTAATGTGAAAGCCACATGCTGGGGATAGTGATGCAGGAAGGTAGGTACCTGGGCCCCTGGAGCCTCCCTATGTGTACTCAACTGCCTTTTCCAAGAATTATTTCCCTTGACAGAGAATTAAATTCTTATTTTGGTGGAACCACTCATAGTTTAGATTTCTCTGGTATTCACAGAAAAGAAGATTACTAGCTGATACAGTGGGTTAGTCTCCCTAAGTGATTTTTGCATCCCAACAGCTGAAAAGAAAATCTATACTAGAAAACAAGCAAAGAGCATGCCAGAACAATTCAGAGGATTATAAATGGACACAAACATAAAAGGTGTTTAATCCCATTCACAATGAAAATATTCTACTTACAGCAAAATATATCTTGAATAAAGCACATACATACATGGTTACCTGATAAATCCAATACTAGAAAGGATGCAGGGCAATTATTGAGAGAGCATCTTATAAACCCTCAAGGGGACAGCTCTCAATTTTAAGCTTTCCTGGAAATAATTTCCTCCTGCACTCAATACTTTTGTTTCTGCTGTATGTCCTAAGATTTAATTGATGAGTATACTCATGACCACATTATTCAGGGAATGGGAAGAACTAGAAATAAGTGAAGTGTTTAACGTAGGGAATTAGTTAGCTGTTCCTCACCTGATGAAATGTGACCCTGCTATTATGCATACTATAGAAAAGCAACTGATAAAATTGATTTTCACAATATGTTATAAGGGTAAAAATGAAGCTTAAAAACAGTTTTTCAAGAGTATTCACTCTTGAAACTTCTGTTAAAGTATAACTAAAATGATCTTAATACGGTGTGGTACTCGATGCCACAGCAGTACTCTGGCCCATTCTCTCTCTCCTCCTGCCCCTTCTTTCTTTCTTTCTCTCATCCTGATTCTCTCATCTTTAGCTCTTTCATAGCAAAAATTACTGATCTATTTTATATATGTAATTTTATATATTAATCATTTGTGTCTTCCCATATTTTGTTTATGCCTTAGTTCAGTATTATCTTTGTTCTTAATCTTTCTTCCACTGAAAAATTATATTATACATATACTTTTATATATTAATTGTGTTTTCTCATATTCTGTTCATGCCTCAGCCCATGTAATCTGATTTTTTTTTTTTGCGGTACTGGGGATTGAACTCAGGGGCATTCTACTTCTGAGCTACACCCCCAGCCCTATTTTTTATTCTTTATTTTGAAACCGAGTCTCACTAAGTTGCGGAGTGCCTCACTAGGTAGCTGAGGCTGGCCGCGAACCCGGATCCTCCGGTCTCAGCCTCCCGAATGCTGGGATTACAAGCGTGCGCCACCACGCCCGGCT
>PVLC010011489.1:5571-47046 GCA_004027655.1 Graphiurus murinus
GTACTGGGGATTGAACTCAGGGGCATTCTACCTCCAAGCTACTCCCCCAGCCCTATTTTGTATTCTTTATTTTGAAACCGGGTCTCACTAAGTTGTGGAGTGCCTCACTAGGTAGCTGAGGCTGGCCGCGAACCTGGATCCTCCGGTCTCAGCCTCCCGAATGCTGGGATTACAAGCGTGCGCCACCACGCCCGGCACAACAAAAGCTCATTTTACATGCATACTTCTCGGTCAATACCATGCAGTTTGTGAAGACTCTCACAGACTTTAAGAGCTCAAATGCAGAGAGTTACAGCTTGCTTTTATATACACAAAAGTTTGTGATTTACTTTAGCTCCCATGTAAGTCATTATCAAAACTTTATTTCTGATCCTTAGCGTTCTTACTATGCTAGATTCATGGCACATAAGTCTGAAAACTTACCCATCTGCTGAGCATAATCCCGGCTATAATAGAAAAGCAGTTCATTTTCAGGAGGGATGTCTTGTGAGGTGCAGAAATAGATTTTCCCATCATGAGGATAAGCCACCAAATTCTGCTCTTCCCGATTTCTAAGTTATCATAAAAAATTAAAAAATATAAATAAAACCCTCATATGCTTGATTTATTTTTAAGACAAGCTTTCACTATATTGTCCAGGCTGGCCCCAAACTCTCAGGCTCAAGCAATCTTCGTGCCTCAGTCTCTCAAGTAGCTAGGACTATAGGTACATGCCACCACACCTGGTTAAGCATAATTTTGTTTTTCAGTGCTGGGGATTGAATCCAGGGCCTTGTGCATACTAAGGAAACAAGCACTCTACCACTGAGCTACATTCCCAGCCCTTAAGCATATCAGTTTTGAAACATACTAAAGATATATCCTCTATAGCAAAATCCTATAAAGGATTTGAAAGCTTACAGCAATTTTCTCTAGATCATTTTTGTAATTCCCTATATTAGGAGAGACTTGTAGATAAACAGGATACTTACCTCAGTAAATTGATTACCCTTTATAAAAGTCAGAAATACTAGAGTCTGTTACTAGAAGCAAAAAAAAAGTCTGCTGGGTGTGGTGGCGTACACCTGTAATCCCAGTACTTGGGAGGCTGAGACAGGAGGATCTGGGTTCATGGCCAGCCTCAGCTACTTAGTGAGGCCCTCTGCAACTTAGTGAGACCCTGTTTCAAAATAAAAAAATAGGGCTGGGGGTGTAGTTCGGAGGTAGAATGCCCCTGAGTTCCATCCCCAGTACCAAAAAAATAAAAAAAATAAAACCTCTAAGACAGAGAGATAGCTAGCTCAAAATAAACTCAAGAATAGCACAAAGGATTGACTAATAGCCAAAAAAAAGAAAGCACCCAGCCGGGCATGGTGGTACACGCTTGTAATCCCAGCATTTGGGAGGCTGAGACCGGAGGATCCGGGTTTGAGGCCAGCCTCAGCTACCTAGTTAGGCACTCCGCAACTTAGTGAGACCCTGTTTCAAATTAAAGAATAAAAAATAGGGCTGGGGGTATAGCTCGGAGGTAGAATGCCCCTGAGTTCAATCCCCAGTACTGCAAAAAAAAAAAAAAAAAAAAAAAAGCAAGCACCCCATTGCAACTTCAATGGTGACAATATGGTTCCTTATTTCACTGGTAAGCTGAATAAACTATCCATTTAAAAAAGAACAGTTTTGCCTGGCGTGGTGACACACTCCTATAATTCCAGTTCTTGGAAGGCTGAAACAGGAGAATCGCAGGTTTGAAGCCAGCCTCAGCAACTTAGGCTCTCAGCAACTTAGTGAGACCCTTTCCAAATAAAAAATAAAATAGGACTGGGGTGTAGCTCAGAGAAAGAATGCCCCTGGGTTCAGTCTCTAGCACCAATAAATAAATAAACAAACAAACAAACAAACAAATAAATAACAATTGTAAAAAAATGACAGTTCTGCTGTGTTTGCATGTATTTGGAAAGCTGAGAGGAGGATATCAGGTTTGAGGCCAGCCTCAGCAATTCAGCAAGACCCTGTTTAAAAAAAAATACAACCAGGGCTGAGGGTATAGCTCAGAGGCAGAATGCCTCTAGTTTCTATCCCCAGTACCAAGAAAAAAAAAGTTTCATATGTATTCTGATTTATAACTACTAGTCAACCACTACTAAACTGAAGATGTTGAAAATGCCTTAGGCTTTGAGTATGTCCAAGTATTGGTGTAATTTGGATCCTTCACCTCTTCTAAATTTTATGGAAAGCTTCCTATTAAAAAAACATCTGGCCGGGCATGCACAAGCCTGTAATCCCTGTACTTGGGAGGCTGAGACAGAATAATTGCAGGTTCGAGGATAGATAGCCTCTGCAAGTAGTGAGCCTCAAATCAACCTAGCAAGACTCTGTTTAAAATAAGAAATAAAATCAGGCTGGGGTGTGGCTCGAAGGTAGAATGCCTCTGGGTTCAATCCCCAGTACCGGAAAACAAACAAATAAACAAAACCATATGAATGGTAACAATTTCTCCCATCCACAACTACTCTTACCTGGCTTTGCGCACAAACATCATCCAATTACATTCATTTTCGTCAGTTGTAATGATGCAGAATTCTAGGACACCGTTGTGGTATATCTGCCAACAGAAGGCAAACATGCATGTCAAATGAACTGACAAGTGACAAAATGCCACACTAGATTTTGGCCAGCACTCCTTTCATGTACTCATTTGCAGCAGACACCCGCTTTCTTAGTCAATGTAAAAATATGACTACCTTCTTCACAAACTCATCACTTCACCATCCTCCTACTTTCAGCAGCACAGTAAAGGCCACCAGAGACCTCTAGTTAGTGCTCAGTATATAAAAATAACTTTGTTCTTGATTATTCACTTTTTAGCTAGAAAAGCCCCCCAAAAGTCTATTTGTATATACATCTGTATCACCACCACCACCAAGTAGACGTGGAATGACTATCAACGGGAGTACAGGCATACACCTGGGCCTAGTGGCACCACAGCTTTCTGATTATCTTGAGACCCACTTTTCCCCTTACTTCAACTATGCAAGCATCATTTCCAATTCAGCGACTGAGATTCCATACAAACATGTTACAGGAATACCTATTTGCATCGAAACTTTGCATGCCTGCTGGAAAGCTAAAGAAGGAATCTTAAGTTTCTAATTCTAGAATTGTTTCCCAAGCTAAATATTTGAGAAATGTTTTCATAAACAAATGATATTTTTATCATATAAACAAAGTCAATATTCTCAGCTGCCAGAACTAATTAAAGTGCTTAAAAATAATGGGTTATCTCACAAGATGGGAGACTAAAACAGTTTATCCTCTATTTGCTCAAAAGCTGGTGTTTTGCTATACAATCTGACCACCAAGAATAACAGACAGGATGTAATGTTTAAAAATAATTGACAGCTGAGTGGCACTGTATCAGTTCTAAGTTCTATATCAGTTTTTAAACTACCACATCATAATAAAAACAGAGGTCAGAAAAGTTTCAACACTGACCTTCCAGATATGGTTAACAGCCTTGTCTGTCCACTCGGCTACTTCCATGGAGTGACTCTGCTGACCAATTAGAGGCCCAAAGCAAGTCCGCACAGGAATAGTTTCTCCAGTCCATACACCTATCAGTGGAGGGACACCAACTACACAATGATTTAAACAACTAATAGGATATTCACACAGGTACTTAACCTGTGCAAAGACTATCATTTTCAGTGACCCTAAGTACTACTGATACGTCAGCACTCCTGAGAGGCAGCTAAGGATGTGAGTCCTGGGCTGGAAATATATAAAGTAGTGAATAGAAGAAATGAGGAGTAAGTAGCAATATTGGAAATTCCTGAAACTAGTTGTAAACACAAGGAACCTGACCATGCCCCATCAAATACATTATTTTGGAGTTAATATACAAAAAACTCCAGAAAACATCATTCTATTATAAAAAATATAAAGAATTTACTATAAAACAAGTCAAACTTCTAAAATCTTTTCTAAGCTGTTTATTAGCACTTCCAAAGACTCATGTCCAAGCTGTAGCTCAAAGAATAATGAAACTAATTTAATATTTTCAAAGAAGTGGCATAGTAATTTGGAAGCCAAGTTAAATTCAAATATAAGTAATTTTACTGTTACATTATTTATTCTTTTTTAACAACTTATAAATATTTGATCTAAGTATCTTTTATACAATACAGTTACCAATGGTTAATTTTCCATTTCAATAAAAGAAACTAAAGGTTAAGGAGTATGTTAATTGTTAGTGGATGAAACAGCCAAGAATAAAAGTTGTCTTCAAAGACTCAAGCCAGAATCCTTTCCTCTATTCAATTCTAATTCTAAGAAAGAGGAGGTTTCCCAATAAAGTTTACAGCTTGATTTATTAGTATCACCACGAGACGGGACAAACATTCCCTAAAAGCATAAATCTTAAGACATAAATTGACTTTTCTATCAACTAAATAATGCACATCCACTTTTACAACTGCACCCTACGAAGGAAGAAGAGAGTTGATGGGGTTTATGGTCCCAAGATTCTTACCAACTTCTGCTCCCACGATTGACTGGCGGAGAACAAGCTGCTTTGGGAGAGAAAGTCTTGCTCTGCTCTCTATTGGAGTATCCGGAACAAAAGTCACTGGTCCATGATCGGGGCAGTCTGAGGGATAGGCTCGGTCACAGAGAGTGCACCCTTTAGACAGCAAATTTGAGAGACACTAATGGGTATAGGTAACCCAGACTAAATTACCCTTTTATTAAAATGTAACCAGTAAGAAGAAAGGTTCTAGTAGAGATATTCTGATCAAAGAGCCAGTCTCCCACACTAAAACATGTCCACTCATACCTCTCTTCAGACTTCAGTAAGATCTGATTTTCTTTTGATTCAACAGGATAAACCTCCTAATCAGAGCATAAAAGACTAGTCAAAAGTAACATAAGGGACTGGTGATATGGCTCAGTGGTAGAGCACTTGCCTAGCACACACAAGGCTGGGGGCTTGATCCCCAGCACTAAAAAAAAAAAAAAAAAAAAAATGTAAGAAGTGAGCACGATAGTACTTTTAACAATCAAGTATATCATCCCTTACATTAAGTAGATGTACGATACTTCTAGATATGGTACCTTAAAGTGCAAAATACTCTAATTCTGAACTGTAAGAGGAAACTAAATTGAAATGTTTTTAATCATGCAGAGTAGAAATACAGGTGACATAGAACAATGGAGTCAAAGATGGCTGTATCAGGCTGACCTAGTTTTGAAGACACTTTTTTTGTGGAACTGGGATTGAACCCAGGGGTATTCTACCTCCAAGCTACACCACCAGCCCTATTTTTTATTCTTTATTTTCAAACAGTGTCTCACTAAGTTGCAATGGCCTAAGTAGCTGAGACTGGCTGCAAACCTGCAATCCTCCTGTCTCAGCCTTCCAAGTACTGGGATTACAAGTGTGAGCCACCACACCAGGCTTCATGACACATTCTTGGGACAAAAAAAACCTTGAGACCTGCTTTTGAGGACAGCAAGTGGAATCATATTCTTGCAGACAAATTTGCTTAAAGCTCATTTCTGGTTTTTCACACAGCCGTTCTCCTTACATTGTCACAGCAGGTGCTACTCCACACACTGTTCTCTTTTTTTACTGCAACTTCACTTTCACAAGTTTAATGAGTTTCCTTCACAAATTTTCTTTTGCTCTATTCATTGCACTTTCTTTCTTTTCATGAATAGTGTGTATGATACTGTTATTCGATGATTAAGTTTAAACTTTCCAAATTGATCACAAAATAGTTGGAATACATAAACCTTAGAACCACAGCCATCTAAGAGTCTAATTTTTCTAAACAATTCATTTGAAATGTGTACTTAAGTGGTATAAAATGTCAGTAAGTTAGGCAAAACAGTAGCTGGGCATGGTGGCGCATAACCGTAATCCCAGTATTTGGGAGGCTGAGGCAGGTTCCAGGCCAGCCTCAGCAATTTAGCCAGACCCTGTTTTACAATAAAAAATAAAATAGGGCTGGGAGTATAGCTCAGAGGTAGAATGGTGCTGGGTTCAATCCCCAGCACCACACATTAGAAACAAACAAAAACTAGTAGTATAATACTGTTTCTACTAGCTTATAAAAAACGCTTTGAGTTTCAGATTAGAGATCCCCTACACTTGATGAGAACTTATTTTCTAATGCTCTTAAGAGGAATCACCTCCAAATAAAGGAGACTGACATTTCATATTGCAAATATCTTTAGGAGATTTTTGGATACACGAATTGTCAGTAAGTATAGGACAGATGTTTAACATAATTATCATTTGGAAAATGCAAATAAAAACCACAATGAGACGCCACTTGACACACGCTAGGACGGCTATAATAAAAACAGAAAGAGTACTTGGGAGGCTGAGACAGGAGGATTACAGGTCCAAGGCCAGCCTCAGTAATTTAGCAAGAGCCTGTTTCAAAAATAAAAAATAAGCTGGGTGCATGCTTGTAATCCCAGTACTTAGGAGGCTGACACAGAAGGAGTGCAGGTTCAAGGACAGTCTCAGCAAGTAGAGACTTACCAATCTAGCAAGACCCTCCTTCAAAATAAAAATAAAATAGGGCTGGGGATGTGTAGCTTAGAGTTAGAATACCCCAGGACTCAATCCTCAGCACAAAAAAAAAAGACCCAAAACCATAAAATTATGTGCTGGCAATGATGTAGAGAAGCTGGAACCACCGTATACTATAGCTAAAAGTGTAAAATGGCACAGCCACTTCAGAGAATCTAGTTAAACATAAACACTATACCCCCATGAATATGTACAATTATTGTGTCAATTAAAAAATATAAATAGCTGGGCGTGGTGGCGCACATCTGTGATCTCAGTAGTTGGGAGGTTGAGACTGGAGGATCGCAGGTTTGCGGCCAGCCTCAGCTACTTAGTGAGACCCTGTTTCAAAATAAAGAATAAAAAATATGGCTTGGTGTGTAGTCGGAGACAGAATGCCCGAGTTCAATTTCCAGTACTGCCAATATATATATTTGTTGTTGTGGTACTAGAGCTCGAATCTAGGGCCTTATGCAGCTAAGCAAGTACTCTACCACTTGGCTAGACCTCCAGCCCAAATTTTTTAAAAAATTAAAAATAGAATAATTCCATTCCTGGATATATATTGAAGAGAATTTAAACATCTGTTCATGTGAAAACTTGTACATAAATATTCATAATAGCCCAAAAGAAAAAACCAAAATGTCTATCAACTGATAAATGGATAAACAAAACATAGTATATTCATATTATGGAATATCATTCAGCTATAAAAAGGAATGAAGTCCTGATACATGCTATATCGTGGATGAGCCATAACATTATGTTAAAGAGAAGCAGCCAGAGGAGGTCACATACCATATGATTCCCTTTACAAAGCCAGGGAGATAGAAAGTAGACTAATGGATGCCTGAGAATGAGGTGGAAGGAGGGAATGAGTGACTGCAAATGGATGTGAGATTTCTTTATAGGCTGACTAAAGTGTTTTGGAATTAGTGATAATGGTAGCACAACTTTTGAATATACTGAAAACCCACTATATTGTAGTTTAAAATGTATATGTAAACCTTACCTCAACTAATGAGACTTCCATTATATCTTCCTCTGGTTAAGTCTTCCCTGACTCTTCCATGACCTGGTTACCTGCTCCCCTCTTCAAGTTATTTTAGCACCATGATGCTCAACCCAGTCTTCCCGTTTACCATGCTGTGTTGCAAGAGGATGTTTACTTGCCTTTGTTTCCCATCAGACTACGGGTTCCTTAAAGGTATGTACTTGTCTCTCTACAGACTGTTTTATCCCCAGCATCTAGCACAGAGGTTGATATATAGTAAGCACATGTTTCTAGTATGAATGAAGTACTAACACCAACAAATCACCCTTTTTTTTCTTGGTACCAGAGGCATTCTACCTCTGAACCACAGCCCCAGCCCTATTTTATTTTTTATTTTCAAACAGGGTCTCACTAGGTTGATGAGAGTCTATTTGCTGAGGCTGTCCTTGAACCTGCAATACTTCTGTCTCAGCCTCCCAAGTACTAGGATTACAGGTATGCGCCACCACACCTGGCTTGAATCAATCATTTTTATATTACTTTTTTGTTGTTGCCCAATCAAAAGAACTTCTACATGCCTGACTTTTGTTAATTCATATGCATTCTGAGAAAAAACTGCATGTATATCCACCTACATTTTCCCATAGGGTTATAAAAGTAAAAGTGATCATATATATATATATTGGTCTTATGTTAAAAGAGCACAAGGTTTGTGACTTAAATTAGATTTGCCAAAGTTTACTCCTATTTGTGAAATCTGGGAAATACCTTAAATATTACTGGGCTAAGCTTATTTCTAAAATACAGAAATAAGCTGGGCATGGTGGCAGACACCATGCCCAAACCTGTAATCCTAGTACTTGGGAAGCTGAGACAGGAGGATCACAGGTTTGCCGCCAGCCTGAGCAACTCAGCAAGGCTCTCTGCATCTTAAAGAGACCCTGTTAAAAATAAAAAATAAAATAGGGCTAGGGGTACACTCAGAGGAAGAATGTCCCTGGGTTTAATTCCCAGTAACACACACACACAATAATAAAATTTTTAAAAAACTAAAAATAAAATACAGAAATAACTACTTTGTTTCTTTTCTTCAAGGGATATTGTAAGAACCAGTTAAATGTGTGTATATTATCTGGCTTAAGGAAAAGGGCACCACATTAATAAAAGCACAACACAAAGGCAAAGAAAAATTCCAAAGCTCAATTACTTTCTATACTCCCTTAATCAATGCCAGAATTTGTGACTAAACTGTTAGGGATTATGGTCTTTTTAACCAATTATTCCCAAAAGAGAAAGACTAAGCACACTCACAAATTGTAAACAAAGTTGCCATGTTTTCCTTGTTTGAATTGGAGTCTTCCATTTGCAGTGAAGGTGGTACAAAAGAAAGACCATCTGAAGACACATCTACATGACCTGTCCCCATAGCAACCTCCTGGGTGATGGAGGAGACAGCCACAGGTTCTAGGCTGAGGCCAACTTCATGGAGGGAAACAGATTCTAGGGAGGCAAGGTTGTGTGAGGTAGAGAGTGACACGCTTACAGAGTTGGTGCTCATGGCCACAGTATGGATGGAGTCACTGAGAGCACTGTCAGACATCCCGTTGACCCGACTTGTAATGTGGTCTGTCTCCATGACCACAGGGAGCTCCAGGCCATTTCCATGAATGGGTATCACACCACCATGTCCTACAGTGTCTGCCGTAAGGTTATTGCTCACAGAATCCACAGAGAGAGGCTCATGACTTCTGGAGCCATTTGGGATCTGGGAATGCTCGCCGGCAACACCGTCCATCGTAAGCTCCTCTGCCATTCCATCTGTAGAGATTGGGCTGGTAACCCTAGAAACGTTCTCCATGGTGATCGTTGTGTCCAAGGCCACCTCATGGCCATCACTAGGATGAAGACTTTGGGCACCATGTGTGTTCACAGAACGAGAGTCTATTGAAACAATGCCCGGCTCTAATCCAACGTTTGCACTGGACTGATAGGGGTCTAGTGCCGAAGGGTTACTGGCAATAGATAATGCTGCATTACCATCAACGTTTATAGAGTTGGGGTGGATGTACTGAGGAGGTGGTCTATCAGCTAAATAAGATAAAATGCCTGAGAAAAAGAGATAGCAAAGGCTTTTTTAGTAGAGTTAAAAATAAAAAAAATGTCAAGTGCTAGAAGCTATTTTCCTTACAATGTAACTAAATTAAAACAATTTCTAATTTAATTGATATACATACTTTATAAGTAGTAACAACTATAAATGATTTTCTGTGAAATTCAAATCCTAAAAAAATTAACCATACTCCTTTGAAGCTGTCTAGAAATAAATCACTTAAATGTTGTGTTTAATATTTATGTGGTCGCAATTCTGAGTTGTAAGATGCTAAATTTTGCTCTACAAGAAATAAACAGTGGAATGATGTAAAAGTAAATGTGTTACCTATAATTATATTTAAAATTTTAACTTACTAAACTATCATAGTAAACTATTTGAAACATGTCACGAATGTTCCTGGTTCACTGAAACAAAATGTAAGAAAGATTATTTTTTGTTTTTGTTTGTGGTACCGTGGCCTTGAGCCTGGTAGGCAAGTGCTCTATGCCTGAACTACACCCCCAGAACACAAGATTTTTCTATTTTCTGTACTGGGGATTGAACCCAGGGGCATTCCATCTCCAAGCTACTCCCCTAGCACTATTTTTAATTCTTTATTTTGAAACAGAGTCTCACTAAATTGCAGAGGGCCTCACTAAGTAGCTGAGGCTGGCTGCAAACCTGCAATCCTCTTGTCTAAGTCTCCCAAGTACTGAGATTACAAGTGTGCACCACCACACCTGGCTGACCCCAAGAATTTTTAAACTTGTGATTTCAAGGATGTACTGAAATGGTACTTGCTGTACTGCTAACTGGAGTATAAGTTACTAAAACTTCTTTAGAAAGCAGATCTATTAAGAACCTCAAAAATGTTCAAAATGGCTGGGCATGGTGTTGCATACCTATAATCCCAATACTTGGGAAGACTTAAACAGGAGAACTGTAGGTTTAAGAACAGTCTCAGAAACTTAGTGAGACCCTGTTGCAAAATAAAAAATAAAAAGGGCTGGGGGTATAGTTCAGGGGTAGACAACCCCTAGGTTCAATCTCCAGTGCCAAAATAAAATAAAATAAAAACAGGGAATGGATATAGTTCAGAGGTAGAATGCCCCTAAGGTTCAATCCTCAGTATCACCAGAAAATAAAAATATAATAATAAATAAAAGAGTTGTTCAAAACATCTCACACAAGAAATTCCATGTATAGCAATCTTCCCTAAATGTACTTTTGTAAATGTTATACACAAAGACATTCATAAAAACATCAATCATAAAGGGATAAAATCTGGAAAAATCAAGCTGTCCAACAATAAAAACTAATATAATGACCATCTAACATCTATTTAGTAGAATGTTACAGATAATTATGAAAATCATAGCCACAGGGGGAAATATGTAAAAGCAGAGAAATATTAAATTTAAAAAGTAAACAATTTTATAGAAAGTATGGCTTCAACTATGCAAAATGGTAAAAACTTATACCCCTAAAATAAAAAACAGGAAGGAAGTATACCAAAAAGATGGCTAAGGGGACTTTGAGTGGTTTCCCTTTACTATTTGCTAAATTTTCCAAAATGAGTATATACTCCTTTTCTAACAGAATGAAAATCCAATAAACTTTAAAAAACATGGCACTGCAGTAAGATATGTGGTTGGTAGGAATTATAAATGAAGAATTACAAACATTGAACCAAGGAGATGCTGAAGGAAAAGTGTTTATATTCGATTGGCAAATTTAGCTTGGTTAAACTGCTATATTAAAAACATAATGCTGGGCAAGGTGGCCCATGCCTGTAATCTCAGTACTTGGGAGGCTGAGACAGGAGGACAGCAGGTTTAAGGACAGTCTCAGCAAGTAGAGAGACTCTTGGAAACCAAAGAGATGGGGATATAGCTCAGTAGAATGTCCCTGGGTTCAATTCCTAGTACCACACACCCAAATATATACACATTCTAAGAGGAAAACACAATAATATAAACAAAGATTATTTTCCCACAGAGATTAATATCTAATAATGACAGAATTAAAAGTATTACTCAAATCTTGAAAAACTAAGGTTAAACGACTCTATTCCTGCCCTCCCACCCCCCCAAACAAAACTGTAAAACTTACCAGGTAGAATGGTTCTGAAGTAACTGCTCTCCAGGTGAGGGTAAGGTGGTGGAGGTAGGGTGTAGTTTCTTTCAGGTAACCCACACATCACCCCTCGGTCCCCAATACCCATTGGGAGCATCAGAGACAAAGCAGAAGGCAGAGAGCTCAGGGACGGACCCAAGTTTGGAATTGCCACTGGCAGGCCTACAAAAGAAATGTTTCCCATAATTAAAAGAAAGTAAATACTTAAAAATTATCTTTATTGCTACTGGTTAAACTCTTAACAGGACTAAACAAAGGTCCTGGTCCCAAAATTAGTTCAAATTAAGTTTTAAAATGCCAAGCTGAGCCTCCAGGTGCCCATGTTGCTCTTATGTACCAAAACATTTCATTTACAATTAAAAACCTAGGTTTTTGGGTTTTTTTTCCTATATTGGGTATTGAACCCGGGGCATTCTACCTCTGAGCTACATGCCCAATCCTTTTTTTATTTTGAAACAGGGTCTCATTAAGTTCCAGAGAGCCTCACTAAGTTGCATGAATTTGTGATCCTCCTTTCTCAACCTCCCAAGTACTGGGATTACAAGCATGTGCCACCATGGGCTCTTAAAATAACATTTAAAAAAAAACAAATTATATACTGAAAAAAAGTAGAAAGAAACAAATTGTTCATAGGAATGGTCCCCAATAGTGAAAATATGTTTTGTTTTGTTTTTTAACTTTGTTATATTTTCCATCCTATATGGTAAGAATGTTTCATTTATAAATACTAAGATGCTTTTACTTGGAAAATAGTGTATTGAGAATTAGATATAAAACTATATATACATACTTTTATACAATCTTTTGTACATATGCTGTACTTCATAATCAATACAAAATTTAAGGCTTATCTTGTATCTTCGTTGGATGGTATCTACTGGTAAAGTGTTGAAAGACTCTTACTGTGCGGAAGCATCATAATGAATACTTGCCAACTTGGACAGTGCTGATTTGTGTATTTTTGCCAGGAGAAATATTTTTTAATGGGCTTTTCCTCCTTAACAAGAGTGTCCACTAAAAGTAATGCATAAGAGACAATCAGGTGAGTTAATAGCTAAGAATTTTTTTAAAAATTCTTTTGTAGACACTTAAAGAAATGTAAAGAGATTCTAGTTTTGAAGAATCTTATTCAACAGCTACATTTTTACTAATAAAGCAGGTAATTCTCTTTAAGAGAACTATTTAAACAACTTATAGGTTTATTTAAAATATTCTTAGCCAGATGTGGTGTCATACGCTTGTAATCCCAGCATTTGGGAGGCTGAGACCAGAGGACCCGGGTTCACGGCCAGCCTCAGCTACCTAGTGAGGCACTCCACAACTTAGTGAGACCCTGTTTCAAAATAAAGAATAAAAAATAGGGCTGGGGGTATAGCTTGGAGGTAGAATGCCCGAGTTCAATCCCCAGTACCACAAAAATAAATAAAATAAAATATTACTAAACTGGGCACAGTAGCGCATGCCTGCAATCCCAGTACTTGGAAGGCTGAGACAGGAGGATCGCAGGTTGGAGGACAGTCTCAACAAGTGGAGAGACTCTCATCAACCTAGCAAGACCTTGTTTCCAAATAAAAATAAAATAGGGTTGGGGGTGTAGCTCAGAGGTAGACTGCCCTTGGGTTCAATCCCCAGTACCACTAAAATAAATAAATAAACAAGCAAGCAAACAAACCCTAAACATTAACCCACTTTGGTAAAGTCCAATACATTACAGTCATAAATACTTAAGAACCTATAGCCTATTTCTTTTCCATTTCAATAGAAAAACCAAAACTAAACAGAAAAAATAAATAAATAAAACTTAGTGAGGCTAAGGGATAATGTGCTTTCCTTGTACTACTCTTCTCAGTGACAAGGCTCACGGGACTTGCACAGAGGAGCTCCTTGTCTTGTACCACTTCTTTCCCCTAACTCCAGGCCTGATACATTTGCAGTTGTTCAGTTTCAAATCTAGTCGAATATTAAGCCTAATTCCCCCATGCTTTCTAGGAATTAAAGAGTAAATTTAACTGATAATCTTCTATTAACCCAGGGAGGACATGATGCCAAGGTATGAATCAGATAAATGAGTAACTCCAGACAAAATGGCTCAAATCAATTACAGCTCTGGACAAAAGGCTGCCAACCCAAAAGAGACTGTAAGAAAAAGAAAACTGCAGCCAGGCGTGGTGGCGCACGCTTGTAATCCCAGTACTGGGAGGCTGAGACCCTAAGATCCGGGTTCATGGCCAGCCTCTGCTACTTAGTGAGACCCTGTTTCAAAAATAAAAGAATAAAAAATAGGACTAGGGGTGTACTACAGAGGTAGAATGCCCCTGGGTTCAATCCCCAGTACCAAAAAGAAAAGAAAAAGAAAACTGCTACTCCTAGCCACTAGACCTCTGGAACTCTACAACGTTTTCTTTTCTTCACATGTGGGACTCCCATTGAGGCCTGCCTGGTTCCTCTCTTCTACCATTAAGAGCACTCCGCTCCTCCAGGCTCCATTCGTGATAAAGCATGGCTCTGCGTACCACTCACCTGGGGCAGGGATGGCACTGTGAGTGGGTGAGGCAGCCAACCCCAGGTGACTTCCTGAGACCGGCAAGGCATTGCTCACAGAGGATGAAGTCAGCTGCTCCATCCCCACAGGGCTCAGGTTCATTTCATTCATCCTAGGAAAGATCAAACACAGGAAATTATGCAAAAAGTCACCTCAGTAACTTCATGTTAAGCTTTCCAATAATCTGAATCTATGGAGGTGAGGAACTGGGACCTGCCTGTTTATTTTTATGTTCACATTTCTTTGAGATAGTGTCATATTATTTCTATTGATAAGAAAACTGGCATTCAGAGAGGTTAACTAACTCACATGGATGTCATATAGCAGAAATGGGATATGAATTCAGGTCTGCCTTCTTCCAAACACTATGCATGCCATCGAAGTCAAAGTCTACAAACTGCAGAGCATGGTGGCAATGAGTTTACTATTTATTTACTTATTTATTCATTTTTAATTTGTGTGTGTGTGTGTGGTGCTGAGAACTGAGCCAGGGGCATTTTACCTCCGAGGTACACCCCTGGAGGTATTTTTTTTATTTGGAAACAGGGTCTTACTAGGTTGCTGAGAGCCTTGCTAAGTTGCTGAGGCTGGCTTTGAGCCTGCAATCCTCCTGTCTCAGCCTCCCAACTGGGATTACAGGTGTGCACCACCATGCCCAGTTTCTTTTTAAAATTACCCAAGTTTTTGTTTTTTCTGGTACTGGGGATTGAATTCAGGGACATTCTACCTATAAGGTACACCCCTAGCCCTACTTTTATTCTTTATTTTGAAACAGAATTTCACTAAGTTGTAGAGGGCTTCATGAAGTAGTTGAGGCTGGCTGTGAACCTGCGATCCTCCTGTCTCAGCCTTCCAAATACTGAGATTACAAGCATGTACTGACACACATGCACCACCACGCAAAATTTTACTAATCTTTTTACCAGGAGTTAAAGCAATACTTGGTCTGATGGATTATCAATGGTGTGAAGTACATTTCTCCCATAGATCAACATTTTATTAAAATCTATACCAATTCCTTACTAATTAGTCAATGATCTTAATATCTTCCACATATTAAGGTTCACTATGTAAGCTTTGCTAGAACTTTATTAAAAACTACTTCAAATTTTCACACCAACTCTGCAAAGTAAACTAGATAAGGAAACTAAGGCTCAAAGGGGGTATGTCTTATCAATTAATTGAAAGCATTTAGCTAGGAGCGGTGGCACATATCTGTAATCCTAGTACTTGGAAGGCTGAAAACAGGAGGATTGCAGGTTCGAGGTCAGTGCATGGTAACTTAATGAGACCCTGTTTCAAAACAAAATATAAAATAGGGCTTGGGGTGTACCTCAAAGGTAGAATGCCCCTGGGTTCAATCCTTAGTACAAAAAGAAAAAAAAAGAAAAAGCATATATAAATCCTGCAAAGTACTACCAAAAAGTTGAATTTTTTTGTTTTTTGAGTACTGGAGATTGAACTCAGGAACATTCTATCTCTGAGCTACATCCCCAGCCCTATTTTATTTTGAAACAGGGTCTCACTAAGTTGCAGAGGGCCTAAGTTGCTGAGGCTGGCTACAAACCTGTGATCCTCTTGTCTCAGCCTCCCAAGTACTGGGATTACAAGCATGTGCCACTACTCCTGGCTCAAAAAGTTTTTTAATACACCAAACATTATTATACTACACAGATCATTTTTGGCCGGCCAAAAAACTGAGGAACCACCTTTTTCATGCAATCATCTTGCAGTGTCAATTAAAAACATCTTAAAAATAATAGTACTGATTTGAACAAGGTATCATTAGAGGTTATCAAAAAGTATTAGTTCCTAATCAGAATTTAGAGGCTGTTATATTATAATCATTACCACTTAGAGGCTAGCCAAGAGGCTAAGAAGGTCTATAATGGCCTCCAATCCATACATCGGGTAGTAAAGTAATGCATTCTTCTCTGTGTGCCTACCTATATTCCAGACGGGTAATGGGGGCAGGGGAAGAGATCAAACAGGGCTATATATTCCTTGCAGTGAAAGCAAACGTAGATTTTTGTTTTTTTTTTTTGGTACTGGGGATTGAACTCAGGGTCATTCTACCCCCGAGCTACATCCCCAGCCCTATTTTTAATTCTTTATTTTGAAGCAGGGTCTCACTAAGTTGCTGAGGGCCTCACTAAGTAGCTGAGGCTGGCCGCCAACCTGGACTGGTCTCAGTCTCCCAAGTACTGGGATTGCAAGTGTGCACCACCATGCCCAGCTTTAGATTTTTGTGTTTTTTTGGTACTGGGAATTTAACCCATTGGTGTTCTAAATATGAGCTACACTCCCAGCCCTATTTTATTTTTATTTTGAAACAGGGTCTCACTAAGTTGCTAAAGGCCTTACTAAATTGCTGAGGCTGTCCTCGAACCTAAGCTCCTCCTGTCTTATCCTCTCAAGTACTGGGATTACAGGCATGCAGCACCATGCCCAGCAGTAAATAGGTTTTTAATCATAGAAAACAGCAATGACATTTCAAAATCAACGAAACTAATAATAGCTAACATTTACTACTCACCAGGTGTCAGGCACTGGGCTGTGATTTACACATAACTGTCTCTCCTAATCCTCATAAATCTGTGAGGTAGGGTTTTTTTTTTTTTTTTTTTTTTAGGTACTAGGATTGAACCTGGGGCATTCTACCTCTGAGCTCAGAGCTCCATGCTCAACTCTATTTTTATTCTTTATTTTGAAACAGGGTCTCATTAAATTGCAGAGGGCCTCACTAAGTTGCTGAGGTTGCTCGTGAACCTGCAATCCACCTGTCTCAGCCTCCCAAGTACTGGGATTATAAGCGTGTGCCACCACACCTGGCTCTTAAATAACATTTTAGAAAACAAATTATATATGGAAAAAAATGGGAAGAAACAAACTGTTCACAGGAGAGGTCCCCGGCAGTGAAAATATTTTTTTTTTACTTTATTATATTTTCTATTCTATATGGTAAAAATGTTTCATTTTATAAAAACTAAGATGCTATTACTTGGAAAATAGTGTATTGAGAACTAAATGTATAGAGGTATTTTTCTTAATTCCACTTTAAAGGTGAGGAAACCTAAACTCAAAGAGGTTAAGAAATTTAATCCAAGATCACATAACTAGTCAGTGTAAGAGTTAAGATTTAAACCTAGATCCAATTTAAGAAACCCAACCACTTAACTGTAATGAGAAAATTACAATGAAATAACTGTTTCGCCTTTTCCACAGTTCTAATACATCAGAACCTGTCTATCCTACATAGACCTCTTTCTTGAATTATCCTAGGTCCACAGGCTTCACCATTTTCCTTAAGGTATCTTATAAAACTAATCTCTTAGACATCAACCAAGAGTACAGGCCAAAACAGTACAGAACCTTTACAGAACAGGCACTTTGAAAAAATTTTTTGATGGATGGAGCAATGCAAAATCATCATCCTTATTAGAAAGGCAGCTAGAATCACAAGGCAAATGAAGTATACCATTTGAAGAACAGTACATTAATAACAGTATGTTATTACTCTATTAAAAAATGCAAAACTTCTTGTAGCCTAAGAAACCATAGCAGTTGGGCTTGGTGACACACACCTGTAATCTCAGTAGTTGGCTGAGATAGGAAGATCACAGGTTCAAGATCAGCCTCAAACTTAAGACCCTGTTTCAAACTAAAACTAAAAAGGGCTGGGCTAGAATGCCCCCAGGGTTCAACCCCCAGTACCAAAAAAGAAAAGAAACCACAGCTATCTTAATTTTGAAAGATTCTGGGCTTGACTTGGTTTAAAATAAGACTTTTCCTATAACTTTTTATAGCTAGGACCATAACTAAAACAACAATTACAAGAGAAATAATGGCCTACAATAAATTGGTTACAATTTTTAAAAGTAAAACAGAAAGTTGGTAGTTTCAACCTCCATTCTGAGACTTCTGAATATTAAACTGTGTACCTAAACTCAACATATAAATCAAAACGGTGTTTCTAAGTTGACTTCTGAGAGTTCTCAAACCAGTTCAAACCAGAGTTTAATGTGAGAGGCTCAGCAGATTTCTGCTTTGTTGTGAGTCACTAAAATGTGATGACCTCAGCAGCCATAAACCAAAGGTAACTAATATCCCACAGGGAGAAGGCAGAGAAAAGAGCCCACAACAGGATTCTCACAAGACTTTCTCATTCTAAAGTGCAATTCTGTTCAACCTTCCTCAAATGGGAGTCTAAGAAGCTATCTCAAGAAAAGCCAAAGTCAAAACACTAAGCTCTCTTCTTTCCTACGCATTCCTTACACTTTCTACAGTTTGTGTTTCTAACTGACCTATGTAACCATCTGCCAGTTGCTGCTCACACCTTTTTCTTGGAATGATAGGTAAGAAGCTAACTGAAATGCAGCCACTCTGCAAAATGCAATGGACAAATTTCAATAATTTCAAGTTTTATTTTCCTCCTTCTAAACACACGGCCTTTGAAAGGATCCTGAAAAAAATAAAAACAGCTAAATACATCTTTGGTCTGTATCTGTACTGAACCTTTAAAGTATGTTCTAATACTTTAAACAAAGGCATGAGGCTTATAAAATTAAGAACTTAATTCCCCACTCTACCATCCCTGCCAAAAGAATTCAAGGGAAAATATGATATTAAAAAACTTTTCAGATAAAAATATTATTAAGTGCCCAACTCAAAGAGACAGGAAAAAGGTGTCAACCAGCCAAGAATAAATATGTGATTATTTGGAACAACTACTCATTCACACCTGGAGTAAATTAGGATGTATGAGGGTACCTTCAACCCAACACTAGTTTCCAGGTTTTTCTATTTCCTTTGGGACACAAACCCACTTGCAAATCACACCTGTAACCTTCCCAAAGGCACCAAAATCAAAGGCATCAAACTCTGGACACTCAATTTGTCAGATGTTTGGTAAAAGATGTCACCTGCACTCAGTCCGCCTCCCCACTCACTCACCTGTGATGCATCTGCTGGGAACCAAGCGGCAGAGAAGGAAGCTCTCAGGTGGCGGGGAACCGGCTTCAGGGTGTGCATTCTAGCGTCACGTGCTACCGCATCTTGCTTACAACCGCTGCACGACCGCGGCCACTCGTCGTCGGGCCGTCCCGGGGACGCCCAACTTCTCCCGAGGGTCGGGGGCCGCGCGTCCCACCACGGGATGGGGCATTCCGGGGGACACCCGGGACCTTTCCTCCAGAAGCTTCGGAAAGGGGGGCCGTCCAACCTAGAAGGGGACAAGAGTGGTCACCAAAGCCAGGAGGAAGCAGCTCGCGCCCCCTGGCCACTGCAGACAGCGCCTCCCACGGGCGGCCAATCCGCCCGCCCTTCGGCGTGGGGCCCGCAGGCCCTCGGCCCGCCCGCCCGTGCGCAGCCCACCTGCCGGCCGCGCGGGGTCGCGCACCTGCCCCACCGCTTTGTTCCTCATCCAGGACGAGCTGGCCTCGGCGCTCTGCCCGCCCTCGACCCCGCGCCCCCGGACCGCTCCCCTAACGTTTCCCGCCCTGCCCGGCCCGGCCCGCCGCCTCCTCGGGGCCGCACCCTCCGCAGCGCGTTTCCGGCTCCTCAACCACTCTCCGCGGCCGCCGCCCCGCCCCCTGTACGTGCGCCCCTCCCCCAGGCCGGCCCCCCTCTGCGCGTGCGCACCGCAGGGACCTCAGGCCGGAGGGGGCGGGCCGCAAGAGGCTCCGCCCAGAGCGCCGCACCTCAAGCCTGCGGGATCTGGTCGAGCGCCGAGCGATCGATCTGCAGTTGCTAGGCGACGACCGGTGCTGCGTGTAAGCTGTGGGAACCGGGTTGGGGGATTCTGAATCCTCTAAGTCACGGGGTTTTCAGTCTTCAGGGCATGCCCCTAATAGGAAAGCATGAGTCTATATAGCCTCCAAAACTCGAAATAAAGAACTTTAGTCCAAAGAGTTGGTGGTGTGGCCCAGAAGGAATTAATCTATCCCTAATATTTTTCACTATGTTACACCTCAAGGTTGCCCAATTTCTATGCTTCAAGTCATAAATGGCGGCTTTGGGATTTTGTACAGATTTTCTTCCCCTTCCCTTTTTGCCCTTCCCTACTGCATGCCAGGCACTACGCTAAATGCTAGACATATGAAGAAGGTTTTCAAGGAAAATGGTCCCCAGCTCGTGAGGAGTGAACATCAAAACTACACCACACCTCTGGTGACTTCCACACAGCAGCAGAACAGCAGACCCGGAACTTCTTCCTGTCATCCAGAACGTATTTATTGAATTTCATCTCAAACATAAGAACACAGACAAGGTCCGGCCCTTCGACCCCGTGCAGGTTAGTGGGGACTGGGGAATTCTGAAAATTCAATCTAACGTGAAAGGGCAGAGGCACACACAACGTTTTGGACGAGAGCCAGGCAAGCTAAGACTCTAATGTTTTCCTTGCTTGACTTCATAAGGAGAAAGCACATTTCAAATGAGGGGACTGATCACTGACCCTTGGCAGGCCACATTGGTCTTGCTGACTTGCTGACAACAAATAATCATTGTAATCATCATATCACCAGAAAGTGAGACAACACTCCCTGAAATGCCACTTCCAACTGGAGCATAGAGGATGGTGTGTGTGTGTGTGTGTGTGTTTTGCTGGGAATTGAACCCAGGGGCATTCTACCTCTGAGCTACACCCCGAGCACTATTTATTTATTTATTTTATTTATTTATTTATTTATTGAAATAGGACTTCACTAAATTGCAGAGGCTGACCATGAACCTGTGATCCTCCTGTCTTAGCCTCCCAAGTACTGGGATTACAAGCATGCACCACCACTCCCAGCTTTTTATTTATTTATTTATTTTTAAACAGGTCTCACCAGGTTGATGAGAGCCTCACTATTTGCTAAGGCTGTCCTCGAACCTGCAGTCCTCCAATCTCAGCCTCCCAAGTACCACACCCAGCTGAGGTATCTTATTAATGGTTGAACATTTTGATTCTGATCATATTTTGATGCCTGTTTTTTGTTTTGTTTTTGTGGTACTGGGAATTGTACCCAGGGGCATTCTACCTTCCAGCTACATGTCCAATCCCTTTTAAACTTTTCTTGAAACAGGGTCTCACTAAGTTGCTGAAGGCCTGGCTAAATTGCTGAGCTGGCCTCGAAACTGCAATCCTCCTGTCTCATCCTCCCAAGTACTGGGATTATAGGCATGCACCACCACACCTGGCTTGCCTATTCTTTCTGAACAGTGTTGTTAAGTGCTGAGGTGTATGTAAAAATCAGGTCAGATAAATATAAGAGCGCAAAGCTTATATTTATGCAGAATATATAGCACAAAATGGTCGTGTACTATTAAAAATTTGGTTTTGAAAAGACACTGTCAACAAAATGAAGAGTCAAGCCAGAGGCTGGGACAAAATGTTTTCAGAACAAATACCTGATAAAGGATTCAGACTTGAATCCTTTAGATAACATTTTAAGGTCAATAATATGAAGACAGACTACCTAATTTTTAAAATTACACAAAACATTTGAATAATCACTTCACCAAAGAAGATATATGGGTGACAATCACACAGAAAGATAAACAGCATCATTAAGTATTAAAGAAATGCCAATCAAAGCACAATGATGCTGTGATGGCTAAAACTAAAAAGACCAACTATAACAAGTATTGGTGCAGATATGAAGGAACTTCCTGGACCCCTCATACTTTGCTGGTGGGGATGCAAATGCAACAGCCACTTTAGAAAGCAGTTTGGCAATTTCTTATGCCATGTAAGAGAAATAAAAACATGTGCAAAGACATGTACACAAATATTCAGAGTAGCTTTATTTATAAGAGCTCACAACTGCAGATAACCAACTGGCCATCAACTAGTGAAGGAAAAATTACTTTCTATCGAATCAATAGCGTGCAGCCAGAGTGGTGGAGCACCCTTGTAATCCCAGTACTTGAGAGGCTGAGACAGGAGGATCGCAGGCTCAAAGCCAGCCTCAGCTACTTAGTGAGGCCTTGGCAACTTAATGAGACACTGTTCCAAAATAAAGAATAAAAAATAGGGCTGGGCTGGAGTATAGCTCAGAGGTAGAAGGTCCCTGGGTTTAATCCCCAGTACTACCAAAAAAATAAAATAAAATAAAAATAAAAAGATGGATGCAGTAGCACACACTTGTAATCCCAGTACTTGAGAGATGGAGACAGGAGAATTGCAGGTTCAAAGCCAGTCTCATTAACTTATTAACTTAGCAAGGCTCTCAGGAACCTAGTGAGACTCTGTTTCCAAACAAGAAGTAAAATCGGGCTGGGGATATAGCTTGGAGTAGAATGCCTCTGGGTTTAATCCCCAATACAAAAGAAAAATTAATATAGTGGAATCCTACACAGAATGAAAAGGAACGAGCTATCAATACATTGATGGATCTCAAAACCTTATTAGGCTAAATGAAAGACCCCAGACGCCAAAGACTACATGAGTCCATCTATATGAAATTCGAGAGAAAGCAAAACCATAGTAACTGAAAGCAAATAAGCGTCAGGAGGTGTAGGTGGATAAAGAGATGAGATTGCCTATGGAGGACATGAAAGAACTTTTAGGGACAATAGAAATGGTCTCAATTATGACGGTGGTTACATGATTCTATGCGTTTGTAAATTTAACATTGGTGAGTTTAACATCAAATGTCTATTTTTTAAAAACCATTTTACAATAATTAAAAATTGAAGCATTCTGGTCCCATTCTTCAGACTAAATTAGGTCTACTGTATGCTCTCTCGTTGTCCCTATCCTTATTACAATTACTTACTTGATTTTGTATCTTGTCAAGAGGATTTTAAGTTTTGGGGCAAGATCCCTGTCAGTCTTAATGCTATATCACATGGCACAATGCCTGGCGTATATCAGGTGCTCAATTAACATTTGATGATTAACATTCATTCACTGGCACAACCCGAAGCTGTGCCTACTGACTCGTATATCTCTGTACTTGGAGATGCACAGCAAATGGGTGCTCAGAGATTACCTTAGCTGCTGATTTGGGGTGACCTCATGGTGCCAGTAAGACAATAAAACAACAGGAACGTTACCGACCAATGAGACAAGTAGAAATAAAGAGTGTTTCCCTTCCTTTAGAACCCAGTTATTAGAAACACTGAAATAAAGATGTAGGTAAAACCAAGGGTAGACCTTAGAGATAACTGCACCTAAAACAAACCAGATGACCTTCCCCTCCCCCACCCCGATGGCAAAGACAGATGCAGAGAGCAAATTACCTTTAAACATTATCTTCTGGCACTAAACACCAAGATGCTAATGGGTAAACTTGGCTCTAGTTTGGGCCTATCAAAATATCTTTCAGTTGACCCTAATTAAGGTTTCAAATCCTGCCTCTGATGTCTAATGTTAAGGAGGGTCTGGAAATAGGACATTTGATGTGGGTAAACCTGTTCTCCCACATTCTTGGGATTCTCCCCCCAAAGCCTGATACAATTGCGATTTATTATGTCAGATTCTCACCCATCCATTTCTTGATTCAAAGTTTGTAGAAAGTCACAGGAAGAACCAGGTGTGGTGGCACACTCCTGTAATCCCAGTACTTGGGAGGCTGAGACAGGAGGATCGAAGATTCAAGACCAGCCTCAGCAATTTAGCAAGACTCTCAGAAACCTAGGGAGAGACCCTGTTTCAAATAAAAAATAAATAGGCTGGGGGGTGTAGCTCAGAAGTAGAATGCCCCTGCGTCTGATCCCCAGTACAAAAGAAAAGAAGAGGAGAGAGAGAAGAGAGAAGAAAAAGTCACAGGAAGCTTAGAGGTTATTCAACAAGTATTCAAATATCTACTGAACATCTACTATGAGGCAGACATGGCTGTAGGCACTGAGAATATAGCAGTGAACCAAATGGGCAAAAATACCAGTCCAAATGGAGCTTACATCATAATGGAGGAAGACAGAGGACACACAAATAAAAAACTAAAATATATAATAATCAAGATAGCAGCAAATACCATGAAAAATACTCAGGATTGGAGCTGTGATTCTAAACAAAAGGGAAGACAAAGAAGTCATCATTGAAAAGTTTACATTTGAACCAAGCAGGGAGGGAGTGAGCCATGTGGACATCCAAAGGAAGAATGTTTCAGTCATAAGGCAGGCACGTGCAAAGGTCCTGAGGCTGGAGAGGCCTACTCCTCAAAATGTGCACAGCAAACTAAGAGAAGAGAATTTCTTTAACCTGATAGAGAATATCTGCTAGATGGTAAAACATTAGAAGCTTATTCATTAACATGAAAGATGGAGATCATAGGCAATGAAATTCAATAAGAAAAAGAAATGAATTATATTTCTACAAAACTAGCACCATCAGTAGACAATGTAATTATAATTTAAGCCAGGCATGGTGGCACACCCTTGTAATTCCAGTATTTGGGAGGCTGAGACAGGAGGATCACAGGTTCACGGCTAGCCTCAGCAACTTGGTGAGGCTGTCCCCAACTTAGACTCTGTTTCAAAATAAAGAATAAAAGCCAAGCATGGTGGCACACGCTTGTAGTCCCAGTACTTGGGAGGCTGAGACAGGAGGATCACAGGTTAGCAGCCCATCTCAGCAACTTAGTGAGGCCATGCCCAACTCAATGAGACCGTGTTTCAAAATAAAAGAATAAAATAGCAGCCCTAATAATAGCTTGGAGATAGAATGCATCTGGGTTCAATCCCCAGCACTACAAAATAAATAAATAAGTAATTATAGTTTAAGAAAGCCTAGAAATTCATCTCTTAAAAAACCTGCTAGTCCTATCTTGAGTGGATGTTATTTCACCAGTGCATACCTTCATTCAAAATTCATTGAAATGTGTATGTCACAACTTCGTGTTACTGTATGTAGATTTCATCTCGATTAAAGCCATTTGAACAAGAGTCAAGTGAAATCATTGGATTAAAGATTAATATGAACTACATCAGCCGGGCATGGTGTAATCCTAGTACTTGGGAGGTTAAGACAGGAGGATCACAGGTTCAAAGTCAGCCTCAGTAATTTGGTGAGACTCTCAGCAACTTAGCAAGACCCTGTTCCTAAATAAAAAAATAATAATAAAATAGGGCTGAGAATATAGGTCAAAGGTAGAACGGCCCTAGGTTCAATCCCTAGCACCACCCCCAAAATCAACAACTTTAAATAATAAATAGCTGCTATTGACAATAACAATCACATCCATGAAACATTTTGAAAAGTCATAAGAAATATACAAGATAAACTGGACGTGGTGGCAAACACGTGTAATCCCAGTACTTGGGAGCCTGAGACAGGAGGACCACAGGCTTGAGGCCAGGCTCAGCAACTTAGTGAGGTCCTCAGCAACCTAGTGATACCTGTTTCAAAATAAAATAGAGCTGGGGGTCTAACTCAGAGGTAGAATGCCCCTGGTTCAATCCCAGTACCAAAACAACAACAAGAAGAAACTTGTAGCAGGAGAAGGTCACCTTAAGCAACAAAGACAAACACCATAGGGAAGGACTAATATATTTGACCACATCAAAACTTTAAATCTCCATATGACTAAAGGATGCATATAGCCAGCATGGTGGTGCATGCCTTTAATTCCAGTACTGGGGAGACTGAGACAGGAGGATCACAGTTTCGGAGCCAGCCTCAGCAACTTAGAGAGGCCGTTAGTAATTTAGCGAGATCCTATTTTCAAATCAAAAATAAAAATAGGACTGAGAGTGCAGCTCAGCAGTGGAATGAATGCTCCCTTGTTCAATCCCCAGCAACAACACACACACACACACACACACACACACACACACACACACACGCACACACACACCAAAACTGCATATACAAGGTTAAAATTCAAATAGTGCTTATAATACACTATACTTAAATACTCATGGTTCTTTAAATTTTGCTGTAAATGATCTGATCTCTAAACTAGAATGCAATGGTGTGAGTGAAGGATTAGAATAGCTTTCCCCTTCTGCATAACAACTGACCATAGTTAACCCTCTATCTGTTCCTCCGGAAACCTGATTAAGATAGAAGGCCCATTACAGCATTCATCAACCTCACCCATGATAAAGCAATTAATTAATTGATAAGTCATATCTAGACTGAACAAAAATAAATCACTGCTGCGGAAGCATAGCCTTGGGCTTCCCGGAGTGTGGACACTCTGAGCTCTCTGGGGCCCTGGAAACTCTGCTTGTGGAGTGTACAGGAAACACTGGCTCCTAAAGGGTAGGGGACTTCTAAGTCAGGGCTGCTGCCACACCGGTGTGATGTGTCTTGTGTCCTTGCACCTGAGCGGCTTCCTGGCTGCAGTAGGGAGGTGGGGAGCAGCTGTGTGGGTTGCTACCTAGATTAGCGCAAAGATTCCCAGGGAGGTGGGACACCTGATTGCACTGTGCTCCGCGCTGCCATTCCCGACCTATCCGCTATCAAATGAATGTGACTATGCCAAACGCAGCCCAGGGGCATCTGTTGAGTCCAGAGTTGGCGGATGCCGCTCATGGGAATACAGATACTTAATACTGGAGCTATATAGAAAAAGACTGATTAAATTCAATCATGTTAGCTGGGCGTGGTGGTGCACGCTTATAATCCTAGTACTTGGGAGGCAGAGACAGATCTCAGGTTCGAGAACAGTCTCAGCAAGTATTGAGACTCTGCTCAACCCAGCGAGATCCTGTTTCCAAATAAAAATTTAAAAATAGGGCTGAGGGTGTAGTTCGGAGGTAGAATGCCCTGGGTTCAATCTCCAGTGCCACATACACACACAAAAGCAATCATGTTGGGTGTGTGTGTGTAGTTTCTGAGAATTGAACCTGAGGGCATTCTACCTCCAAGCTACACCCTAACCCTTTTTATTTTTTATTTTATTTTATTTTTTGCGGTACTGGGGATCGAACTCAGGGGCGTTCTACCTCCGAGCTATACCCCCAGTCTTATTTTTTATTCTTTATTTTGAAACAGGGTCTCACTAAGTTGCAGAGGGCCTCTCTAGGTAGCTGAGGCTGGCCGCGAACCCGGATCCTCTGGTCTCAGCCTCCCGAATGCTGGGATTACAAGCGTGCGCCACCATGCCCGACTTTTATTTTTTATTTTAAAACAAGGTCTTAGCCGGGCATGGTGGCGCACACTTGTAATCCCAGCATTCGGGAGGCTGAGACCAGAGGATCCGGGTTCGAGGCCAGCCTCAGCTACCTAGTGAGGCACTCCGCAACTTAGTGAGACTCGGTTTCAAAATAAAGAATAAAAAAAAATAGGACTGGCGATATATCAGCTCGGGGGTAGAATGCCCCTGAGTTTAATCCCCAGTACCACAAAAATAAATAAATAAATAAAACAAGGTCTTGCTAGTTTGCCAAGAGTCTTGCTACTTGCTGAGGCTGACCTCAAACCTCCTATCCTCCTATCTCAGCCTCCCAAGTACTGGGATTACAGCCATATGCCACCACACCTAGCTCATGTCAGATAATTTGAGATTTAGTGAACTTACACCTGTGAGAAATGTCTAGCATGAAATCATAATATATGTGTCCCTGTTCTCCCTGATCACAGCTGATGCAAATTACCTCACAGGGCCAGAAGGGCATGTGCACTTCTGTGCCATGAGCCTAGGAAGCCCAAATCTGTATCAGGACATCAAATATCACTCAAGAAGAGCCAACCCAAGTCTCTTCACTGCTCATGTTTCAAGCAGGTGATGAGGAACCTGGGCGTTCAGGTGCGAGTTTTCCTGATCCTTAGAGCACCTAGCTTTTCTTTCTTTCTTCCTTCCTTCCTTCTTTTTCTTTTCTTTTCTTTTCTTTCTTTCATGTGTGGTACTGGAGATTGAACCCAGGGGCATTCGACCTCCATGCTACACCCCCAGCCCTATTTTTTTATTCTTTTTTTTTTTTTTTTTTGCGGTACTAGGGATTGAACTCAGGGGCATTCTACCTCCGAGCTATACGCCCAGCCCTATTTTTTATTCTTTATTTTGAAACAGGGTCTCACTAAGTTGCAGAGTGCCTCACTAGGTAGCTGAGGCTGGCCAAGAACCCAGATCCTCTGGTCTCACACTCCCAAATGCTGGGATTACAAGCGTGTGCCACCACGCCCGGCTTATTCTTTATTTTGAAACAGGGTCTCACTAAGTTTCGGAGGGCCTCACTAATTAGCCGAGGCTGGCCACGAACCTGCAATCCTCCTGTCTCAGCCTCCCAAGATCTGGGATTACAAGCGTGCGCCACCATGTCCAGCTTTGAGTTTTCTATATATTTTCTATTATTATTTTAAACTTAATTTAATTAAAAATACAAAAGTACATGTGTTATTTATTCATTGCTGAGGCTTGTCCTCAAACCTGCGATCCTCCTGTCTTAGCCTCCTAAGTACTGGGATTATAGGTGTTCACCAACACGCCCATCTCCATGTGCTATTTGTAACAATTTAAATAGCACAGAGAGCTATTTTAAAAAATGAATATCCCTCCATCCCTAAAACTGGACTTTCTAGACAGCCAGCAACAAAAACGTTGGGCACGTATCTGTCTTTCCACTTCATTCTCTGTACTCACACAGTCACGTAAAATGTTGCTCTACCATTTGCTTTTTATTCTTAATGCATTATGGATATCTCTGCAAGTTCTTACATATAGATCTTCCTCATTTTTTAATTTACTTGTGTGTGTGTGTGTGTATGTGTGTGTGTGTGTGTGTGTGTGTGTGGTACTGGGGATTGAATCCAGGGGCATTCTACCTCCATACTACACCCCTAGTCCTATTTTTTATTCTTTTTTTTTTTTTTTTTTTTGCGGTACTGGGGATTGAACTCGGGGCATTCTACCTCTGAGTTATACCCCCAGCCCTATTTTTTATTCTTTATTTTGAAACCGGGTCTCACGAAGTTGTGGAGTGCCTCACTAGGTAGCTGAGGCTGGCCACGAACCCAGATCCTCCGGTCTCAGCCTCCCAAATGCTCAGATTACAAGCGTGCGCCACCACGCCCGGCTCTATTCTTTTATTTTTGAAACAGGGTCTCACTAAGTTGTGGAGAGCCTCACTAAGTAGCTGAGGCTGGCCTCGAACCCAGATCCCCCAGTCTCAGCCTCCCAAGTACTGGGATTACAAGTGTGTGCCACCATGCCCAGCTCCCTTATTATTTTATTTTATTTTATTTTTTTGCAGTACTTGGGATTGAACTCAGGGGCAGTCTACCTCCGGGCTATACCCCCAGCCCTATTTTTTATTCTTTATTTTGAAACCGAGTCTCACTAAATTGCGGAGTGCCTCACTAGGTAACTGAGGCTGGCCAGAAACTCGGATCCTCTGGTCTCAGCCTCCCAAATGCTCGGATTACAAGCGTGCGCCACCACGCCCGGCTCTATTCTTTTATTTTTGAAACAGGGTCTCACTAAGTTGTGGAGAGCCTCACTAAGTAGCTGAGGCTGGCCTCGAACCCAGATCCCCCAGTCTCAGCCTCCCAAGTACTGGGATTACAAGTGTGTGCCACCATGCCCAGCTCCCTTATTATTTTATTTTTTTGCAGTACTTGGGATTGAACTCAGGGGCATTCTACCTCCGGGCTATACCCCAGCCCTACTTTTTATTCTTTATTTTGAAACCGAGTCTCACTAAGTTGCGGAGTGCCTCACTAGGTAGCTGAAGCTGGCCTCGAACCCGGATCCTCCGGTCTCAGCCTCCCAAATGCTCGGATTACAAGCATGCGCCATCACGCCCGGCTCTATTCTTTTATTTTTGAAACAGGGTCTCACTAAGTTGTGGAGAGCCTCACTAAGTAGCTGAGGCTGGCCTCGAACCCAGATCCCCCAGTCTCAGCCTCCCAAGTACTGGGATTACAAGTGTGTGCCACCATGCCCATCTCCCTTATTATTTTAATAACAGCATTGTAGTCTAAAATTTTAGCCCCTTCCATTTGGATGGACATTCAGGCTCCCCCCCCTTTTTCTTTTTAAAATCACTACAAATGTTGCAATAAATATTTCTGTACATATAAACCTATATTCATGTGTCCTGTTTGTTTTGTTTGTTCATTTATATATTTATTTATTTTGGTGCTGGGATTGAACACGGAGCCTCCCAACATGCCAGGCAAACACTCTACCAGTGAGTTTCCCCCCTAGCCCTTTTTATTTGAAACAGGGTCTTGTTAAATTGCCCAGGCTGGCCTCAAACTTGTCATCCTCTTGCCTCAGCCTCCCAAGTAGCTGGAATTACAGGTGTGCACCACCACGCCCAGCTTGGTTCATTTATTTTTGTAGGACAAAGTTGTAAAGATGTCTGGATCAAAGTGTATGTGATGTGCACTATTAATTTTTAAAACCAGGGATACCTCTCAGGGTAGAGCACTTGCCTTACCTGCACAAGGCATTGGGTTTGATCCCCGCCCCCACCTCAACACACACACACATACATACACACACATTAAATGTAATCGGTTCCTTCCCAAAAGCTTAAAGCAGTTTGGGCTTCCACCCCTTCCTCAAATACTTGCCTGGCCTGGTTGCAACTGTTCTCCTGTTTGCTGCCCTCGAATCTATCCTTCATCTGCAGATAGAATGATTTTTTATTTTATTTATTTTTTGCGGTACTGGGGATTGAACCGAGGGGCATTCTACCTCTGAGCTACTCCCCCAGCCCTATTTTATTTTGAAACAGGGTCTCACTAAGTTGCTGAGGGCCTCACTAGGTAGCTGAGGCTGGCCACAAACCTGCAATCCTCCTGTCTTAGTCTCCCAAGTAGTGGGATTACAAGTGTGTACCACTATGCCCGGTTAGAATGATTTTTTGAAACATAAATCTTCTTTGTCACCTCCCTTCTTCTTCTTCTTCTTCTTTTTTTTTTTTTTTTTTTTTTTTTTTTTTTTTTTTTTTTTTTTTTTTTTTTTTTTTTGCAGTACTAGGGATTGAACCCAGGGCCATTCTACCTCTAGGCTACATCCCCAGTCCTATTTTTTTTTAGTCTTTATTTTGAAACAGGGTCTCACTAAGTTGCAGAGGGCCTCACTAAGTAGCTGAGGCTGGCGGAGAACCTGGATCCTCCGGTCTCAGCCTCCCAAATGCTGGGATTACAAGCTTGCGCCACCATACCTGGCTTTTTTTTTTTTTTTTTTTTTTTTTTTTTTTTTTTTTTGTACTGAGGATTGAAACTAGAGGCATTCTATCTCTGAGCTATACCCCCAGCTCTTTTAAAATTTTTTATTTTGAAACAGGGTCTCACTAGGTTGCTGAAGATGGCTCTAAACCTGTCATCCTCCTGTCTCAGTCTCCCAAGTACTAGGATTACAAGCATGGACAACCACATGTGGCTAAGGTCAGAATCTTTCACGTGGCCAAAAAGCATCTTGTGGCCTTGTAGCCTACCCACCTCTCCAGTGGGCTTTTCTCACAACAGGAAGGGGTCCTCGATTCTACTGACAAATCATGATGACATACTAGGTTGTTTGCTGGTACAAGCCTCATAGGGAGCTACATCTTTTAAAATGTGACTAACTTATGCCTGAAAGGAATAATTATTTCTGTTTTATTTGCCTTGATGGAAGTGTTTTTCCAGTTGCTACAGGCTGATCGTTTAGAATAAACATGGAGGCACAAGACTTGTCAAAAAAAAAAAAAAAAAAAAGTAACATGTTAGGGCGACACCTTGGCTCCCAAGGAATAGGCAGAAGTCCTGATCATAAATGTAGGGGGTTTTTGCTTCTCTTGTTTTTAAGTTGGACTTTTAAAGTAGAAGATGCCTTTAATGTGCTGGTTTGCAGAGCAGGAAAGCTGATTTTCAATGTGATAACACATTCTTTGACATTAACCAGCACAGTTGGATTTTTAATGACACTTTCATCTTCAAAGCTCTCTGCCAACATGTGTGGATTAATTATTCATTTTTGATTGTGTGTTACAAAGACAAGTCTTCAAAGCCATCATTCTTTCTCCTTGGGATTTGAGCTCTCTTCTTTTCAAATGTTGCTTACTTGTCCTCAAGGGAGAAAGTAAATTGTGCATGTGTGTGTGGTTTTTTGTTTTTTTAAGAATACAATGGAAAAATACTCTGTGCTATGAGAAGATGATGTCCTCCTTATATCCTGGATGGATTAGAAGAGGTAGGAAAGCAGAAGTGGAGCTGTGTTTACAGTAAACACTGTGAGAAATAACTGGCTAAAAGTGCCTGCTACTGTTCAGTCTTTTGATGTTAAAAAGTAGCATCGAGACATAAACCACCCTGCGACAAACAGATCTTGGAACGTAAGATGCAGACCTTTCTATTGTTTGCTAAAGAATGTACTTTTTTTTTTTTTTTTTCTTGTTCCTTTCAAGAAGTGTCTACTTGGGTTTTTTTAAAAGATTTGGGCTCTGGAGAAGAAAACCTGGAGCTTCCCCGGGGGTCCTCCTTGATTTGACACATCTTCTAACCACAAGAGAGCAGTGTTCCCTTTGATGAGCGCTTCCCTCCACCTCCCCAGAAATGAAAGAGCAAGTGTAAGTTTGCAAACACTCTAAAAGCTCTTTCCATCAGACCTGGACGCCGGAAACCACAAAGGACAGCCAACTTTTGGGTTTTCAAGGAGAAAGCCTAGGCTAAACTTTCGCCCCGCCGCCAGGAGAGCTATAGGTTCCTGGGAGGAGCTCTTCCCAAACGGTGGAGATTCCCAGGCTCCTTGCGGGCGGACGACGCATCTCTGGAACACCCGGAGCGGTGTGTACAGCAACCGAAAAGCGCCGGTGGCCTTGGAAGACCGCTCTGCTTGGTGCGCGCTCACTTACCCAGGCTAGGGGAGCAAGCAGAGGAGACCCCTTTGTCATCTTCTGAAACAAGATCAGAGGGGAAGACGGGGTTTCAAGCGTGGATTCGGGAAGCCCTTTATCTTTGTCAAACACCTGCGGTCCAAATCTTTATAAAGAGTTCGAGGGGTGCAATGAACTTCGGAAACCTGCTCCGGGACCTAACTGCGGGACCCAGAAACTTCCTCACGGACAGACCAGCGGTGCCAGGCAATCTGGATGGACCAGCATCTCCACTTCGAAACTTTTAAGTCCCATCTTCCGTAGAGCGATTCATCTCTTGGGTGATCTGTTTGCTTCTCAGCGAATGATGGAGACACGGAAGCCGGCCGGACTGCTGGCCTTGCCGTCCCCGCTGCGCCCCGCGCCCCTGGGTGTGCCAGGGACGCTGCCCCCACTCCCTCCGAGGGACCCCTTCGGGGTCTCGGCGCGCCTGGACACCGGGTGCTGGGAGCGGGCGCACGCGGGCTGCGCGCGGAGGCGGCCACGCCAGGTCCCGCCGCTGCGCGGCGCCCTCGAGCCGGCCTTCCTGCGCCAGCGCAACGAGCGCGAGCGGCTGCGGGTGCGCTGCGTGAACGAGGGCTACGCGCGCCTCCGCGAGCACCTGCCCGCCGAGCTGGCCGCCCGGTGCCTGAGCAAGGTGGAGACGCTGCGCGCCGCCGTGGGCTACATCAAGCACCTGCAGGAACTGCTCGAGCGCCCGGCCGCCCCGCCGCGCAGGCCCGACTGCAACAGCGACGGCGAGTCCAAGGCGTCCTCGGCGCCCTCGCCCTGCAGCGAGCCGGAGGAAGGCGCCGGCTAGCGCCCCGGGACCCCGGCCGAGGGGCGCCCTGGGTCGGTGGCATCTTTAATCTGGGTTCTTCCCCGGGCCCAAAGCTTGGGAGGGAGGTGGGGATGAGAACTTCAGGGAGGGAAAGGTATTTTGACATTTAGGGTTTTATCTTCCCATCCCTTATTGCTTAAGTGCCCACAACTTAAATGTGCTTTAAAAAAATTATTTTCCTATACATCTAAAATGCAATTGCAAACTTCCAGCCAGATTCTGACACCTCATCCTAAATACAACTATTCTAAAAACTCGGAGGACGGTAAAAATTGGAATTTTTCACAGTGAGAGATATGGTATACACACACACACACACACACACACATATATACATATAAATATGTCATATATAATATATAAGGATACACACACACACATCCTTACATCCTTACTCATCCTTAACCAAAAAAGAATTGTAACACACACACTATACAATATTCCTTAAACTGAGATGAAACATTTTCTGGTATTCCTTCCTCTGAGAATTTTTGGGGTTTTTTTTTTGTTGTTGTTGATGGTGGTGGTTTTTGGTTTTGGTTTTGGTTTTGGGTTTTTTTTGGCACTGGGGATTGAACCCAGGAACATTTTGCTTCCAAACCACACCCAGCCCATTTCTTTTTTACTTTGAAACAGGGTCTTGATAAGTTGCTGAGGGTCTCACTAAATTGCCCAAGCTGGCCTGGAACCTGTGATGATTCTCCACTCAGCCTCCCAAATACTGAGAGTGGAGTTGACCTGGGTCACCATGCCCGACGTCCAGTCCCTTGACTTTTAATGGCATCTCAATGTTTATGATTCTCAATTCTCACCCCTCACAATTCCAGAATCATCTATCAATCTGGCTTTGATAACTCCCCCCCCTTCTCTTTTAATGTACTGGGGATTGAGTCCAGGGGCATTCTACCTCCAAGCTACACCTCTAGCCTTTTTTTTTTTTTTTTTTTCATGTTTTAATTTGAAACAAGGTCTCACTAAGTTGCTGAGGCTAGCCTCCAACCTGAGATTCTCCTATCTCAGCCTCCTGGTTACAGGGATTACAGGTGTGTGCCACTGCCCTGGCTCCTTTGGGAATTGTTTTGGAAACCTACCTAATTGGTGCACTTTGGGTAACAGTGATGCCTAGCTGACACTTGAGGACACATTTGCCAGCGCCCACCTGCTACACTCCAGCATGTGCTGCTGACTGTGTGAAAGGGGTGCTAAGGAGACTTGTCTCATGCATACTGTTTTATCAACAAGTGGCCACTTGGAAACTTCACAGCATTTAGCAGACAACAAACAGGCTTAGTGTTAATGAGCCCTTTGGAAGAAAACCCAGATTGCATGACAGCTTTTTCCCCTCTCAGTTGTCTTTATTATGCCTGTCTTTTACAGTCCTCCTTTGTAGTTCTCACTCCATTGAAAATTTCAAATGACACTGTGACTTTAAAATAAAAAGGAAATATACTTAGAGCCTTTTGGTAATTGAAATGAATGGGGGAGGGATGTTGGACAAGGGGGATGGACTTAAGATTGTTACATTCTCAAACTTTTTATCAGAGACCCCTTTCAGGCATGTCGAAATTATCCAGGGACTGGAGTGACTTCAAAAAGATTTAATCCTGGCCATTCTTTTTCTGAGAAACAATGATAAATTCAGCAAATAAATTAGATACTTGTTAACATATGAAGATACAGTTCTCTTTAAACTTGTTTTGTTCTTTGTGGTTGTGGAGATTAAACTCAGGGCCATTCTACCTGTGAGTTACACCCTCTGTTGGGCTCAATTTGGGGTGCCTCACCAAAGAATGATCACTTCACACAGAGCAATGCAAAAGCCAGAAGTAGGTTTATTGCTAGCTCGAGCTAGGGTCCAAGTCTCATCCAACACAGTGGAGTCTTGACAAGGACCCCCACTCTGGTTCTGTTTAGCCTTTTATAGTGGGGGTGTACACAGGCGGGAATGGGATTGGTGAAATCTTGTTGCCAAGGCAGAGAGAGACTATAGGGACCATTAGCTTCAGAGCCGTTTTGCCTGGGAAAAACCACAACAGGCCCAGGCCTGCTAATCATTTACCCAACTTTCCAGACTATCATGGCAGTGCCCTACATCCCAGCCCTATTTTATTTTTTATTTTGAAACAGGGTCTCACTAAGTTGCTGAAGGTCTGGCTAGAGTGCTGAGGCCAGCCTCAAACCTGTGATCCTCCTATCTTAGCCTCCCAAGTACTGGGATTACAAGCATGCGCCACCATGCCTGACTGACTTTTAATGTTTTACATTTTGTTCTATTTAATTCTCACAAGCATGTGTAGTGGGTGTTACACATATTTTGTGCTTAAAAAATAAAGAAGAAACTGGAAGAGGTTATATATCTTGACCAGGTTAGTGTTGCTAGGATTGGCTGAGCCGAGATTGTCCCTGGAAGAGGTCCAAGGAGTTCCTGGAGAGGGGACTTCAATCAGGATGAGTCGGGTTCTTGATAAACATGGCAGGAATGAATTTAAGGATGTGTCAGGTAGAGGCACAGAGATTTGTTTGAGATGTCAAGGAATAGGCATGCAAGCGAGAATGCAGGCCATCGAGAGCAAGAGATGCTTTGGGGCTTCTCAGGTTCTTCTTCCACAGGAAGCTTGATGAGGGGCAGGTATGAGATGGTATGTGGGGATGATATCACTCTGGTGATCAAAGGATGGTTTATGGTGGTCTGGACTCTCAGGATCCTGAGGCTGATGTGGTTTCCATGATCTAATCTAAAGAAACTGTTAGAAGCTAGGTGTGGTGGTAAACACCTGTGATCCCAGTACTTGGGGGACTGAGACAGGAGGATTGCAAGTTCAAGGACAGCCTCAGCAATATAGTGAGACTCTCAGCAACCTAGTGAGACCCTGTAACAAAACAATAAATAAGATGAGCGTGGTGTCCCATGCTTGTAATCCCAGTATTTGGGAGGCTGAGACAGGAGGATTGCAGGTTCCAGGACAGCCCCAGCAAGTAGTGAGTCTCTCTTTAACCTAGTGAGACCCTGTTTCAAAATAAAAATTAAAAAAAATAGGGGTGGGGAGCCAGGTGTGGTGGCGCCCGCTTGTAATCCCAGTACTTGGGAGGCTGAGACCAGAGGATCTGGGTTCACAGCCAGCCTCAGTTACTTAGTGAGGCTCTCCACAACTTAGTGAGACCCTGTTTCAAATAAAGAATAAAATATAGGGCTCAGGGTATAGCTCGGAGGTAGAATGCCCCTGGGTTCAGCCCCCAGTATTGAAAACAAAACAAAACAAAACAAAAAACAATAGGGCTGGGGGTGTAGCTTAGAGGTAGAATGCCCCTGAGTTAGTTCAAACCCCAGTCACTCACACACACACACACACACACACACACACACAATGTTTGAAAGTCCCCTAAATTTTAGATTTTTCAAAATTCTGTATCTTTTTGCTTAATCTATTTATTGCTTGAGCTGATTATCAGCGCACAAGATAATTTTCATAAGTAAGTGAATTTACAGTAACTTTAAGATTTATAGATTTCCCTGTACGAGTGACAGGCCTAGGAGAATAATTAACTTGGGGAGTGAGTAACAGGCCTGGAAACATGAGGAAGTTCATATTAAAATTATATTTTCTTAGCAGGGTGTGGTGGTACACGCCTGTGATCTCAGTACTTGGGAGGCAAAGACAGGAAGATCACACATTTGAAGTCAGTCTCAGCAACTTAACAATAACCTCAGCAACTTTGTGAGACCCAGTTTTAAAATAAAAACCAAAAAAGGCTAGGGGTAGGGGTATAGCTCAGAAATAGAATCCCCGTGGGTTCAATCCCTAGTACCAAAAAAAACAAAAAACAAAAAAAACACAAAAAACAACAACAACAAAATAAAACCCTTCATTGTCTCTCTTTTCTATTTTTATTTCTTCTCTCCTACCTTGAGGTCCAGTTCTGAGTCTGTCTGGCCCCAAAGTCTAGGATTTCTTTCTCCCACACTGTGCTCTTGTGCTCTGTTATATACTAGCTGCTGACCCAGCAAACATTGCTTACCCTCTCTGCTGCTGTTTCCTCGTCTCTCACTTTCACAGGAGATGTGGAGGTGAGAGACCTTGGATCTTCAAGGTCGTCATCAATGATGAGGCCACGTGTGCTCATGTGAGTTGCGGTCCTGCCCTCCAGGAACTCCTTGGACCTCTTTCAGTGACAGTCTCAGCTCAACCAATCCTAGCAACACTAACCTGGTCAAGATGTGTAACCTCCGGTGCTATTTCTTGGTTGCACAGAGAGTAAAGCCTGGTTAGGAATAACCTCTAGGTGGAGGTAGTGTGATTTCTTAAGTGTTGCAAAAAGAGAAAGTAGCTGGGCATGGTGGTGCATGCCTGTAATCCCAGTACTTGGGAGGCTGAGACATGAGGATCATAGGTTGAAAGTCAGCCTCCGCAATTTAGTAAACCTGTTAGCAATTTAGCAGGATTCTGTTTCCAAATAAAAAATAAAATAGGGCTGGGGGTGTAGCTCGGAGGTAGTATGTCCCTGGGTTCAATCCCTAGCACCACACACACACAAAAAAAAGAGCCACCATGCTCTATTATATGTTACCTTCTATGGTACAGTTTGAGAGGAATGATACCATCTCTAGAATAATGTTGAATCCACATTAAAACATAATTGCTAACATACTTACAAGTGACTTCTAATGGGATTCTGTTGTTTCCATTGCACAGGGGGAAACTATGTCATGATTCACAATGCCACTTTTTCCTAAGAATGGGGGACTTCTGGGTTGACTTAGTAAGATGTGACAGCTAATGTCTCTCACCTCTTACTCAGTTAAGTCCCCACAAACTCCTCCATTTTGATCTCCAGGCTGGTTGTTATTCCAAATGGAGGTTTCAGTGGAGCCAGCCTAAGGGAGATATGTTTACCAATTGGGGGGGGGGGGAGAGAGAGAAAACACTCAAGTTCCCAGACGGTTTTTCTGGAACCTTCCTAATGGCTTACAGGGAGAGCAGCAGTCCAGGAATGACTGCCATTTGCTGCCAGCCATGGTGGTGCACACTTGTAATCCCAGCATTTGGGAGGCTGAGACTGGAGGATCCGGGTTCGCGGCCAGCCTCAGCTACCTAGTGAGGCCCTCTGCAACTTAGTGAGACCCTGTTTCAAAATAAAGAATAAAAAATAGGGCTGGGGCTGTAGCTTGGAGGTAGAATGCCCCAGGTTCCATCCCCAGTACTGAAAAACAAAACAAAACAAAACCAACCAACCAAACAACAACAACAAAAATTTGCTCTTCCCTTTCCCTACACTAACCACTTCATTAAACCATAGAACAACTGTGTTTTCAAAGAGAACAAAATAAATTCCCAACAAGTTTTGTGGACGCAATGGAGTGGAGGGGAGTGTTGAGGAAATGAAGTATTCATGAAAGGAAAACAATTTACATGTTCTTCAAGATCTTCCCCTTTTATTTTATTTTATTATTATTATTTTTGCCACAGGACCCAGACACATCCTTTGATTACACTTTATTGCTTTCACAGTACTCCTCGTGGTTTATAATCGTGAATAACTGCGGTGACACTCTACCCCAGAGTACAAAGGAGAAAGGAGGAGGAGGGGAGGAGGCAGGGCGTGCCCTGGCCCTGGGGCTGGATCTCACTGACTTAGTGACTCTGGGCAAGTCCCTGACAGCTGTGGTCTCATTCCCCTATGCCAGGGCATGTGAAGATTGGACTGTATGATTTTGTGGCCTCTTCCAGCTTTAGATTACCGTGCATCTGTCGTGCGCAAAGTCCTCCAATGTAACAAGGCCGCCTCCTGCCACATGACGCAGCTGCTCTCAGTCCCTGGATTTCCCTTGTCCCACTAAAATCAGACAGACCTAGAGCTGTACCTAATTAAAAAAAAAAAAAAGCAAGCTTTGTAATTTTTTTGTTGAATGAAACTTGAAGAATCTTATGAACTAGTGGGATCGTAGACCCATTTCACCTCAATATGAGGAAAAAAGGTGTAAGTGGTACAAGTGACATCCAAAATGAAAAATGAAAAATGCTGCAAGGAGACGGAGGTAAGAAGGTTTTGTTCTGGCCTCAAGGGAGCAGAGAACAAAGGGGAAAGGCTTTTGGGGGATGCAGCATTGGGCAGGTGGAGATGGAATGAATTACAGGCAGAGAATGACAGGCAGAAGGTACCAGGGGGATGAAGTCCACGAGAAGACCGGGATGGATCTGGAGAACAGAGGCTGAGAAATGCAGACTAGAAGTGATGGCTGAGACAAATTCTACAGGAGGTCGAGAGCCAGGCTGAAAAGGCTTGGACTTCATTTTTTAACCAAGGGAGTATCAAAAAAGCCTTTTGTTTGTTTGTTTGTTTTGTTTGGAGAAGGGTGCACTGCTTGGCACTACAGTTGAGGATCCCTTCTGCGGTGGCAGAAAACACCCACCAATAGGGCATTTCATTAATTTAGAGAGACAGGAAGTGACGTGGGGACCTAAATGGAGCAGAGGTCCTGGAAATGGAAAGAGAGGGAGGGATCGAGGGACAACGTGGTAAAACTGATAGGTCTGGGCAACTCAGAGGATGCGCTGGGGGGTGAAGAAGAAGGAGACACTGGAGACGGCTCTAATGAATTCTCCTCAACTGAAATCAGAAAGGTAGGCAGATTTAAAAGGTAAATGTCAGCTCAGTGTGGTGGCACATGCCTGTAATCCCAGTACTTGGGAGGCTGAGACTGGAGGATCGCAGGTTTGAGACCAACCTCAGCAATTTAGGGAGACTCTCAGCAACCTAATGAGACCCTGTTTCAAAATAAAAAATAAAAAAGGGTTGAGGGTATAGCTCAGAGGTAGAATACCCCTTAGTTTAATCTCCAGTACCACAAAAATAAAAAAATGGGACTGGGAATGGAGCTCAGAGGTAGAACGCCCCTGGGTTCGATCTTTAGTACCCCCCTCCCCCCCCACAAAAGGCATACATAACAGGTAAATGTCTTGTTGGTTGATGCTGAATTTTAAATACTGATTGGCTGCTTATTTCTGTCCACAAACAGTTGGAAATGCTACTGTCAGGGTCAGAATGGAAGTCCAGGATCACCGTGGATTTGGTTTGAGAAGCATCCAGTTGTATGCAGTATGAGGAGAAGCTGCAATCTGCAAGGGAGAACACTGATGCGGGGAGAGAGAAGAAACTGGGGCAGGCTCACACCGAGGGGAGCCAGGGAGGTTGCCGGGAGAACCGGGCTGGCATGACACCACAGCAGTTAACCGAGGCTATAACTTCATGTGCGGGAGGGAGTGGCCGGCAGCAACGCTTGAATCAGAGGGGTCAGGTGGTGTATGGCTGAGGGAGCCCGTCACGCTGAGCCACTAAAGATCGCCAGAGACCTTTGTAAGAGCATAAAAGACACGGTGGATTAAAGAATAAATGGGAGATGAGAAGTAGAGATAAACTTGAAGAATGCTCTCCCTCCCTCCCTCCCTTCCTCCCTCCCTCCCTCCCTCCCTCCCTCCCTTCCTTCCTTCCTTCCTTCCTTCCTTCCTTCCTTCCTTCCTTCCTTCCTTCCTTCGGCAGTACTGGGGATTGAACCCAGGGGCATTCTACCTCTGAGCTATACCCCCAGCCCTATTTTTTT